>PVHP010011401.1:29067-45349 GCA_004024765.1 Zapus hudsonius | reverse complement strand
CCCTCCTCCTCCTCTCCCTCCCTCCTTTTGGCAGTGCTGAGAGTTGAACATGCTAGGCAAGTCCTCTACACCTGGGCTATGTTCCCAGACGTCTAACCTCTCTTTCCTCATTGAATCCAGACAGAAGCCGAGCCCTCAGCAGTGTCTCAGATAAATTTCCCTCAATGATATGACATGAGACAGCCCAGGACTAGATGATTTGTTTTTCACAATTTCATCAAATTCAAAAATTCTTTGGTTGTATGTTGGAAACCCACGATTATTGAACATGATGGATCTTGTCTGTAGATTTGTCTGGCAATTTTTAAAGTGGCAGATAGGGCAACTGGGGATAAGCTTCATTCTCAAGATTAATTCGACTTTGGATGTTACTAATTTTAAATCAACCATCACGAATGGGCACTAAAAATAGACTATAGAAAGCACTTAGAGTGAGTATTATAGCTTAAAAAAATTCTGGTTGCTTTAGCTCTATGGTACTCCTTCGTGGATATTTTGAGCCCTGCCCTCAGAGTTTTGTTAGTTGCAGGTATTGTTCCAAGTTCAAGGCTTTAACGTGGGCCAGTGTGATGGGATAGGCACACACAGCAAAGCCCAGCTCTGCGCCTTCATGCGCACCATAGTTTTAGGATTTGGGGTTAAAAGAAAACATTCCTTTCTCTGAAGTCGTGCTTTTTCTCTGCCTTGCAGTAGAAATGAAAAACAGTTAAAAATCAATGTTCTGGTTTCTGCATTGCATTGTTTATCTTAAATGTGCTTCCTTTGCTATATGGTGGCAGGTGACACAAGACGCTCTTCAATCATCCTCAAAGGAGAAGATGCTCAACACATCTAAGGACCGTTTGTTCTTTAAGGCCATGCTTAATTTCATGTGAATGTGGTACAAAGTGATGGAATGATAAAGGAATATTTGGACTGTGGATTGATAGTCACGTCTTGAATCTCTCCTTTCAAGTACAAGGAACCCTAAGTCTGGCATGAGGCAGCCACAAATGGAACAAAATTATGCTGAGCAAAAATAAATTCTGTTACTGAGAATTTCCCAGGAGTTTTGGTATTTTTGACTTTTGCTCACTAAATATGGAAAAGATTGCGACACTCTGAGAAGCAGGGGAGCTGTTCTGCCTTTTTTAGGCCTTCTTTTAAGAAGCTGCTCTGTCCTTTCAACGCCATGTAGCATGTATTAAAATCCCTTCCTGGTTGAAGTTACAGTTCTGAGCGGCAAGTTTCTGGAGCTGTTTTTTATTTTTATTTTTTTAAGTTTCCATTTTGATATAAATAAAAAGGTCTTGAATTATAATCTATATTTTCTGGTTGGTCTTAGTATTCAATATGGAAATGACAAAGCTAAACATGTCATTGCTTTTATAAGTGGGGGTGGTCCAGGCTGGCCTGGAATCTACCTGCTGAGGCATTTCCCCAGCCTGTTTCTCTCTCTCTCACTCTCTCTTTCTTCAGCTGTGGTGTTATCTGTCCAGTGGTCCTTCCCTGAGTGTTGTAAGCACCCATTTATATTAATTTCTGAGTTATATTAATACATACATTAGTATGAAAATTCTACATATATTTTACCATGTTTATGCTTTATTTTCTGGAATTTATTGGAGAAGAGAAACTGTTGTCATATAAGCTATTATTTAGACATATACTACCTTTGGAAAAATTAAAATATATGCTTACTTTCCTTTGGTTCTTTACTTTTTAAGATAATGATTTGACTCTCTATCATCTTTCAAGCCGTATTATTTACTTCTCTGGTTTCTGTGACAAACATATGGCGAAAGCCACTTAAGGAAGGAAGGGTTTATTTAAGCTGACAGCTTGAGTTCCCTTATGGCATGAAAGGTGTGGTATCAGGAACATGATGCCTGGTTCCTGGTATCTGCAGTCAGGAAGCAGAGAGGGATGCATGCTGATGCTCATCTCAGCCCACTTTCTCCTTTTTATACAGTCCAGAGCCCCCAGCAAGGGAATAGTGTCTCCCACATTCAGGGTGAGTTTTCCTACCCTTATTAACCTAATTAGAAATTCCCTCACAGACATGCTCAGAGACTTGCTTCCATTATAATTCTAAATCTTGTCAAGCTGACAATTAAGATCAACCAATCCAAGTCAGCCCCTGCTAATTCGACACTCAAACATATCACTTTTAAGCCATAATCTTCCACCTTTTGTTCTCATAAGCTCATGGCCATTTCATAATTCATGCACCAACTTAAAAAGTCCCCATAGTCTTTGGCAGTTCTAACTCTATTTAAAGGTGGAAATGCAGTCTTTTTAGAGACCTGGAAAACTCTTTTAAATATATATATTAAATATATTTATATATTTATATATAAATTTATATATTTGTATATATTTATATATTTATACATATATTATAAATTTATATATTTATATATATTTCAAGCAACCCCAAAAACAAGTTATATACATCCAACATTCTGAACACAGAGTAAACATTTCCAATACAAACAGGAGACATGAGGCCATAGCAAGGAAAGATCACCAAAACAAAACTAAAACCCAGCAGGGCAAACACAAAATCCTACAGCTTCATGTCAAGCATATAAGACTTGTGATGGAACCATCTGCTCCAAAGGACTTGAAGAGTCCTACCCCTCCAACTTTGCTGCCTATAGCACACACAACCTCACTCTCTGTGCAGCTCCTTCCCATGTCTATAGCTTTCCTCAGCAGATATCCCATGGTTCTGGCATCTTCAACATCCTGGGATCTCCATTGCAACTCACAGTTCACCTTCATATCTTCACACAGTGCCTCTCAGGACCTCTGTGCAGGGACTCTGATCTTGCCACACGTTGTCTTGTCCCTGCAGCTCTCTGGAAGCATGGAACAAGACTGCCTGATCCATTGAACCTTGCATCATTCATGCCTCCAAAATCATCATCACATGGACAATGCTACCAAGTTCTGTTCCCATCTGGGAATGTAGCTTACCCCCCTCAGGACACAGCTGTAAAGGTCCCTGTATGCCTTACAGGCTGACCTTAATGACACACTTCCCAAGGCAGTTGTGTTCAAGCAAGCAACCCCTTTAGTTTAGGTCCTCTTCTTGCAAATCAATTTGGATTGTTTGATGGGTGGAGTTTTGCCCTCAGGTCACCTTTCCTATTGTCCCAGTACAGAGTGAGGTTTCTCTTTAACAATTACAGCCTCTTTTTCAGCATGTGCCTTGGTTGCAACTTTAAACTTTATAGAATACCTTTCCTTGACAAACTGCATCTATTTGAATATATTTCATTCCTGATTATTGGTCTTTTTCACTATAGACCTGGGTAAGAGTGGTGAGCAAAGCCACTTAAATTTCATGAGCCAGGGCCTCTACTGTCCACTTGTCTTTCAAGCTCCTACTGGAATAGTCCACAAAGTTCTGCTTTCAGTACGCAAGGGCTTTTATAGCTCAAAGTTCCAAACTATTCCACATTCCTTCTGCAAACCAGTTACAAAGACCTACAAACCACATGGTCAGGTTTATCATAGCAACAGTTGCACTACTCAGTATCAGCTTTCTGTATTAATTATTTCTCTTGTTGCTGTGCCAAATACAAAAGCAATTTAAGGAAGGAAGGGTTTATTACGTTGGCTTACAGTTGGAGAGGATCTCGTCTATCCTGGCATAGAAAACATGGCTCAGGAGCATGAGGTCACATGGCATCCTCAATCAGAAAGCAGAGAGAGATGAATGCTGATACTCAGCTCTCTTTCTCCTTTTCGTATAGTCCAAGACTCCCAGCCCGTAGAATGGTGCTTTCCACAATTATGATGGGTCTGTCCACCTCAATTTAATTTATAATTTCTTTCACAGACAAGCCCAGAGGTTTTTTAAATTATGATTCTAAATCCTGTCAGGTTGACAACTGAGATTAACCATCACAGATAATGATGATGTTTTAAGCAAACCAGTATGAACTTATAGATAGCCATATTGTTGTATTTTCTTTATGTTTATTGATGGCCAAATCACAGCCTCCAACCACGTTCCTGAGTGGAGGCCACAGCTTGGTTCTTGCATCACCCTTGTGATCTTACCTACCTTTGATTTTTGGACTGATAAGATATTCTATGTTCATGGTGTTCACTTTTTGGGTTCAGACATGGAACCAGCTGTCTCTCTAAGTAGATACCTTGTAGTAGAAAATGATGTTTAAATGTCTTCATCAGGATATCTGCCCAAGGAACTCCTGGGCAGAGATACTGAGCTGTTGTTTTTATGTTTAGGAGACAGAGCTAGATAATTTTACTTCTTTCACCCCACTCCTAGTCCTGGGGGTAGAACCCAGGGCCTCAGGCATGCTACGCCTTAATTTTATCACTGAGCTCACCCCAGTCTCTACTTTTTAAAAAAGTATTTTATTTTGTATATATTACAACAGGTTATGCTCTCTTATCCCCTCACCCTGTGTTCCCATTTCTCTGGGGCCCTTCTTAGTGGGGTTATGATATTCACTGTGGGACCATGGAGGTAGTGGTGGGATTGTACCACAGAGTATCCCTACCCACTCTGTGGCTGTTACAGTCTTTCTGCCCCCCTCTTCTGCAATGTTACCTGAGCCATGAAAGGCCTGTTGGCAGTTTGATTAAGTGTTGAGTTCTTTGTAGCCTCTTAATTTCTGCTTTGATGGGTTTTGATTTATCACCATGTTGGTCACTGTGGCCCTGGAGCTGGTTGTCAGGCTAGAAGTAAGAGCAGTATTCATATCACTGCTTCCTCTGCAATTTCTCCTGGGTCCTGGCAGATGTCAACCTCTACTTTTAATTACTTTATCTCTCTCATTTTCTTTGTTGACACAGGGCTTGAATGAGCTATCATAACTGGCTAATTTGCTTTTTAAAGATTAAATATATTGCTGGGAATGGTGGTTCATGCCTGTAATTGCAGCACTTAGGAAGCTGAGGAGGAGGGATTTTGTGAGTTCAAGGCTAGGCTGGAGTATAGATACAATTGAACTGTATGAGTTAGATTAATATATAGTAACATGGACTTTCAGAGCATAATTCTAAATAAAAACAGATTATAGAATGAATAACAGCATATCATGTATAAAAAGTTAACACCTACAACAAGATGGCATGGCTTGTTTCTGGTTGCATGCTTGCTAGTGACTGGATGCAGACCCCACAGGTTTTCAATGAGCTCACTACTGTGGGAACAGAAAGACACATGGTAAATAAAGTGTTTTTATAGCATTCTTCCTGTTGCTCTGCTCACTGCTCTGCCTTGAATTTTACTTATTCCCTACGATTCTTTTTTCCTTTATTATCCAAAATTAGATACATTGAATGAGCAAATAATGTGTTGGTATCTCCAGTTACCCAATTTCTCTCTTCCCTGTCCCCAGTCAGCTGGATATCCTTCTCCAGTCCATGGGGTAGGAGGTTATGGATAGCCTAGGAGTCAACACGGTTCCACCCCCTTTGTATGTTGTTACTGAGGGGGGCCATGTCTCTGAATATTCTCCTCCACCACAGCTCTTACAATCTTTCCGCCCCTCTTCTGCTCAGTTCCCTGAGTCATGGTGGGTGAGTATTAAGGCTGCTTTATTGTTGAGGTCTTAGGGGTCTCTGTACTTCTGCTTTAGTTTGTGTCGAAAATCGTTGGTGTCTGTCTGTCTGGCTTATCCTGGGTTGACTGATTGGCTGTGGTATAGGTCTCTTGCATATCCCACCACTCTCTGTGAGTTCCATGTGGAGCCTCCAAGGTAGGTCTGCTGTGGCTCATCTCTTGCCAGGATGTCAGCTATTAGCCTGTGGCTCATTGGTAGGGTTGAAGAGCCACAGCTCTTTCACTGCCTTCTGAAAAATACAAACAGAATCTCTATCAGTATACTTAACTGAGATACATATTTCTGAATTGGCTAGATTCTCTTGTTAGTAGCCTCTTTGTAAATCACTTGTAAAATGCATTTCTCTTTGGGGGGTCCCAAGATTTTGGTTCCCAGTGCATTTCTCCCTGAGTCCCCAGTTCCAGTTAAGGGCTCCTTGTCACTGAGTGGATTACTTGGCTGAATTAAAAGCTGTTGATTGCCTCCCCCAGGCTTTGGTGCCTCCATTGCACAAGTGTTCCTTTTTTTGGTTTGCTGTTCTCTCTCAGTAAGAAGCGTGTTCAGCCTACTCCTGGTGGCAGACTGTGTTTCATATCAGTGGTCTCTGTATACTCCAACTGTTGTTGACCAGTTTCCCCTGGCAGCTTATGCAGTGCCTTCCAGCACTGTACTAACTACCATCTGGGAGCTGGTTACCATTCTGGACCTCGCAGGGTCTCTCCATGCTGACAGATGGCTTTCTGTTGTTTCTTCAGCAACAGGATCCTACCTCAGGCCTGGGGTGGGTATTCAAGAGGTTTGACAGAATTCTGTCTTGTTTTGGGGACTTCATGGGTCACTTTGGTCAACAGCTTAGTGAGGGAAGGAGTCGGTGACTGGGACCAGGAGTTGCCAGATTGATCAATTTTTCATGAGCTTTGACTCTCTCCCCTTCTATTCATGGCCCCTCATGCCAGATAATGCCCACTACTTGCTCAAAAGGTTGCCTTATGAACATGAGGATTTTATGATTTTGAACCAATTTTAGTTTAGCTTCATGTTTAAGTTATCCCCTCCCCCTTATTCCCTCCTATTCATCTCCCTCTCTATTTCCTTTCTGATCAATCCTGGCCAAGGATACCATGGAGTAAGATTTGGGGATGTTAGGAATATATGCACCCTGGGGGCCTGAATGGAGGCAGTAGTGGTAGACCAAGTAAGGGAAAACCCCAAGGATATAATCCTTTGATCTCTGCAAACTTCCAGAGGTATGACTGTTCTTGCATAGACATGTGATATCTTTTGGAAGAATACAACCTAGGTAGCGGTTCTTGAAGCTGCAACATATCCTTTATAGTTCTAGCTCTAGTTATAGTTCTCTAATTCTTCTGACAGTGTAAAGCTCATGTCACCAACACAGTAAGAGATAAAAATGAAGAAAACCCGAGTCCTGAGCAATCCAGGCCAGGAGATGCAGTGCTTGGATGGAAAGAAATGGATTTTTGTTATGAGAAATGAAATTTGGGAATCAGGACACAAATGGGTAGCATACACATTTTTGCAATTTTTGGCATATATGTGTATGTAGACATTATTTAGAATTGCACAAATATTTAAATATTGGAAGTTTTCACGTTAAAAAAAAGTTTAGATTCCTGAGTTCTGTTGCAAAGCTTTTGGCCTCCTTGGGTTTTCTGCCCAGCCAGGAACTGGTGGTTGGAGATGCTGCCCCCTCCAGGTGACTGATGGAACTGCTCTCCACCCACGTTCCCAGCCACCTTGCCTTGATCGCTGCTGCAAGCTGCCTGGCTCCTCAGATGACATCCAGCTGAGGGCAGCAGGTGTATACAAAAGCATTTGTATGTCTTGCTGTGAAAAGCCTCTCCTCTCCCAGAATAACCTTACTTTTCCTGAAGCATTTCAGTCGTGTCTTTCCAACTAGTCTCAGCTAAACTTCAGAGTCGTATCTGCCAGGGTCCCAGTGTTCTTCCTTCGGATTCTGTTTTACATGGGAGCTGGGCAGTGTGATTCAATTAAAATTACTATCAGAATTTCCTTGAAATCATGCTATCTTGGTGGCTGGAATGAGACTTTAGAGCTTGTCCTGTGTAGCTAGAAAATATGGTTGAGTAGGAAATACAGAATGTACCAGAATCTAAACTAATTTTCATAATCCTGGATGCAGACCACACTCTATTATTTATAATAGCCAAAGCACTAATTCCCCAAGAACTAAGTCTAATTAAGAAGTCTTGCTTATTATCTAGCTTGGAAATAGATTGTGACGAGACCCAAATGACGCATGCCTATGGCAATGGGCTGAGACTGGAAGGGTGAGCACTCCCCAGCTAGCCTCTTTTAGGAGTTAGAGAAAGAGAGCCCCCACAGCAGGGTCACAGAGGACCTTGAATCCAGTGATTCACGTCTGCAGGGCAATCCTTTGTAACAGGCTGAAAGAGCTCACATGTGTCAGTGAGGATTGAAAGGCTCAGATACAACCAGAAATTGCTCAAAGTGGATATGGTACATAGAACACATACAGCCATCACTGGAATTTCCCATAAAGTAATAGTTATAAGCATGATGTGAGTCAAGGAGAACTGGGATATTCCAAGGGACAACTTGACACAAATCACTTCTGGTCTCTGCTTCCTCGCTTGCCTGATGGTCCATAATTAGAGCTTTTTTTTTTTTTTAATATAGGCATGATCTTTAAACACACCTCTCTTTTTTCTAAATACCTTTGGGAGAAACTTTAAAAAGCCTCTAAAATATTTTCTGTCTGTGTCTTGTGTGTGTATCTATGCTCAATGTCACATAATATATGTCACCAAGATTTAAGATCTTCTATCTCTGAGTTCATCAATGTATGATCATGGGATATCTTGTGAGGAGAGATTAGGAGAGACCTTGGAAGAGTCCTAAAACAGCATTTGCCTTTTGAAAAAAATAGTTTTATTGTGTGTGTGTGTGTGTGTGTGTGTGTGTGTGTGTGTGTGAGAGAGAGAGAGAGAGAGAGAGAGAGAGAGAGAGAGAGAGAGAGATCAGGGGAGAGAGCATAGGCACACCAGGGCCTCTTACCTCTGCAAACACTTTGCGTATCTGGCTTTATGTGGGTACTGGGGAATTGAACCCAGGCCAACAGGCTTTGCATGCAAGTGCCATTAACCCCTGAACTATCTTCCTAGCTCAGTATTTGCCCTTTTACTCTCATTCATTTATTAATGTGCAGGACACTTTCCCAGAGGCTGCAAAGCACGTGCCCTCACGGCAGCTAGAATGCAGAAGTAGATATGAGGATCCAGCTGGTTTCTGTTTATGCCAAACACTATAGAAGTTTGCGAGTAGAACACGATCCACGCTATTCTTCTCACTAATTTTTGTTTGCTTTGAAGTTCTTTGGGACTGTTCAGTAACTTTGAAGAGAATAAAGCATTCTGAGACCAAAATATTTACGACCCGAGCTCTGTCATACAGTTAGCTGTTTTCCTAGCCATTTTCATCCGAGTTCCCTAAACCCATGCTGTTCAGATGCTGATGAAGAGGCAGTGATTGGGTGGGAGAGACAGGGTCTGTCCAGGGAGAATGAAGAGTTTGGAAGTGAGAAGGTAACAACAAGTATTTCAGGTGTGGGGAAGGGCACCAATAGGAGAGCCAGGAGACAGTAGAAGAAGACCTTTTTGCTGCTTTGGACAGATTATATTGGAGAGGTGAGAGCCAGGACATGATTTAGAAGAGTTGATTTGGCAACTTAGAACCACTAAGTCAAGGGGCTGGAAAGATGCCTCAGCAGTTAAAGGCTCTTGCTTGCATAGCCTGTGAGTCAGGGTTTGATTCCCCAGTACCCATGCAAACCCCAATGTACAAAGTGGTGGATTGTCTGGAATTTGTTTGCAGTGGCAAGAGACCCTGGTGTGTCCATTCTCTCTCTCTCTCTCTCTCTCTCTCTCTCTCTCTCTCTCTCACACACACACACACACACACACACACACACACACAAATAAAATAAAATAAAATAAAATAAATCTAAAAAAGAAGTTTCAAGACCTTGGCAAATTATTCATCATTCACTTGAATGTGAAATAAAAAGGTTGGATTAAGTCCAAAATTTCAAACTAATACTGTAGTAGATAACAGATATATTTATGGTAATAATCAAAGATCAAATAATAGGCAAGACAGTAGGGTAAGAAATAGTTCACAAAAAATGAAGGTATAATTAACATTGTCTCCTATCATAATGCCACTCCACGTGTTTGAGTTATTTAAGTTTTGAGTCAGGCCAGGGAACTTTGTGAAAGAGGGAGTGGAAAGAGTGTAAGAGCCGTGGTGGGGGGATTATCCAGAGGCATGGTCCCCAATAACAGTTTGGTGCTCGAACAATGCCCATGGAGCATTCCAACAATCCCACTGAGGGTACCAACACATGAATTGTACATACAAAATTTCTACTTATTAAAAAAATTCAAGGGCAAATCCAATATTCTTATCTATTTATTTATGTTCATTTTATACACTATCCAATAATATATTTTTCTTTCAGACTCTTATTATTGTGTTTATCCAGAGAACTTTTGTATTTTCCCAGTGATGCCTGATTGACGATGAAGTAAAGCCAAGTTCTCCTGAAGCTTCGCTCTTCAGCCACTAAGTGTAATAAACCTATGGAAAAAAAAAAAGCTTTGAGCCAGGGTCTCACTATGTGGCTCAGGCTGGTGTCAAATGCCTGGACTCAAGGAATCCTCCAGTCTTAGTCCCTTGAGGGTTGGTTGGGGTTGTAGGTATATGCAGCCATGTTTGTGAGTTTTCCCCTCCTTGTTGGGACTTGTCAACAGGCTTTGCACATGCTAGTCAAGTGTTCTACTCTATCCCCAGCTATATTTGAGATTTTAATTTAATTTAATTCTTTTGGCATTATGTGTGGTGTAGGCATGTGTAGTATGTGTGTGTGGGTATGTGTGCATGTGTGCAGACTTTTGATGTTCTCCTTGCAATAGGAACACAGTCAAATTCTACTGTATTTCCTTGAGATGATGTCTCTCACTAAACCTGGAACTCATTGTTTTTCTGTCAGACTGGCTGACCAGGGAGCTCCAGCACTGCTTGTGTCTTCACCACCCTCAGAACTGGAGTTACAGCTGTGCTTGGCCAATGCTGGCTTTTTACATGGGGGCTGGGAGTTCAACTCAGGTCCTTATCTTGCATGATGAGGGCTCCCTGAATCCTCCAGTCATTTCCCTAGCCTCAACATCTGAATTTTGACGTGCTTTCTTAAGTAGCAGTGTTGCTATCCTGAATAGCTTGGCCTGGGGAGAAGTCACCATGCTGACGAGAGAGGTGACTTCAAGGACTTTGATTCTAGCTCAAAATCTCTAGAAGTCTAAAAATGATGTTTGGTTCCAAGCTGGTACATGTAATATATGCCCTCAAATAACAAAGGAGCGACCACTTCAGAAGGAGTTATCAGACCTACTCACACAGACCAGTTCTGCCACCTGACCCCCAGGGTCCTTAAAGAAATCCTTCTGTTCAAAAGGGGTCAAGAATGCCTGCCTCATAGGGCTGTTGGAGCAGTTTAATGAGAAAACACCTGTCACACTGGCTGGCTCAGTAAGCATTGGTTGCCACATCTTTTATTCAAATGTGCAAGCAGGTAGAAAATGGGAAGATGTGGAAGGATTTGAAGAAAAGGAGCAACTTCTTCGGAAGGGTCAGTGGAGGAAACGCAGCTTATTATTCTGCTGCCTGAAGCTAAGTCGGTCTGGAGAAGCCATTTTGGTGGCTGTTTCCTCCTGTCACCACATGGAATATATCTGCTCCCCTGGGTCCCTCTTCCTGGGAGAATGATGAATGGGCCACAGTCAGGAGACACTGTGCTCCTCATTTATCCTCATTGGCTTGCTTAGAGGAGCCATTGCTTTCCAACAGGTGAGTTGGTGGAGATGGATTGCGTGTTGTCAAAACAGTACATAAGGAATGTTGTGGTCATTCTTTTGTGATATAGGAGTGAGAAGCATTGAAACAGTTCATGTTAGATCAACAACCAGCCCAGAAAATAGACACAGTTCCCAATCCTCCTCCCCTTACCTGTCATACTGGTTTTAAAAGTAGAACCCCCAAGTGCCTTATTTCAGGTTTTAACCTGTCTTCTTGGTTCAAAAGCATTTGGATAAAATGTCTGGGTGTGTCAGGCACACCTTCAATCCCAGCACTTGGGAGGCAGGGGTAGGAGGATCGCCATGAGTTTGAGGTCAACCTGAGACTATATGGTGAATTCCAGGTCAGCCTGGGCCAGAGCAAGACCTTACCTCAAAAAACAAACAAACAAAAAAAGTATTTGGAGAAAAAAACTGACTAAAATTCAGCGTAACTTTGTATATTCTATGGTAGCTAGAATGCTGCAAAAGTATTTGTGGGTTTCTTGGTTGGCTCTATTATGTGAACTACATTGGAAGAGCAGTTTTTAAAGCTATTGACAGCTTCCCTAAATATAGACAATAAACCATGATCACAATTCACCTTCATCACCTTCCCTTCCCCCCTTCCACTGAATCCCTTCTTTCCAACTGTATCTTGATGAGCAACTCTTTAGCAGAAAGTTCCAGAATCTGAGGCCAAGTCTTTGCACCTACTCAGAGAGGCAGAGTAGGGAAAGCAGAGGCGTTGGCACTCACTAGGTCTGGTTTTGAATTTGGGTTCCATTTTTGATTGGATGTGTGACATTGGACATCCTTTTGCATCAAGTTCAGCCTTCATTTCTCCATCAAGTTAGAGTTAATTGAAGCAACCTTGTAGAGCTGTTTTGAAGATTAGGCATAATGTATGTGAAGTGTCTTCCAATTACAGATGCTTAATGAACGGTAGCTCTGATACTGACAATGTTGTCTGTGCAGATAATTTTAGTCTGCTTAGCTTAACTGGTGCTATTTTACCTTGAATTGCCTCAATGCTTTATACACACACAGTATACATGTACCATTGTTTCATCCTCTCAGTTTTGGGTGAGGTTATCTAATTAGTTATAACACATATAGTCATGAGCTGCATAATTAGCCTTCCAAGGAAAGCCCATCAGTGGCTGTAGAAGCATATGTACATATGTACATTGTGTAAGCATAAGGTCAGTTGATGGACCGTATATAGGGGAGTCCAGCAGGCGTTAAGTCTGGCCTTGTTTTTAGAGTCTGGAGGACTGGCAATAATTTTGGGTCATTGATGCTGACAGACATCTCTAGAAGGGAACAAGCACAGATACCTTGAATCACTTTGAAAGATGCTCTTGGAAGGGCTGAGCATGGCTTCCCTCAGGAAGGCACATGGGCTGCTATATGAGACAGGTCATCCCTTTGCCAATTTCCAATAGCAATTCCCAGCTTCCATTATGAATTTTACTATTTTATTGGCAGTAGATTTTCAAAAAGCCCTGATCATAAAAGGCGAGGTAAAATGTATATTCATGAAAGGACATTGAATTTAAAAAATGAAGCCACTGAGAGGGAGGTACTGGCACTTCATTTAACTGGCAGAGAATTCATTTGGAAATACCTCCTACAAACCAATAGGAGAGAAAAATAGGCATTTGAAGTGAAGAGGAAATTCAAATGTCCAAAACAAGAGGCAATATGCTAGTTAGCAATCAGAAAAATAAACTTTAATACACAATGCAGCCTCATTAAGCATTCTCTACAAAAGCCGACACTAAATAATAGACCAACAATAACAACTGACAATTCAGAGGTGCAAAATATCAGACACAGTGGGAGGGAAGATAATTTGGTTTAGGACTCTGGAAGTTATACTTATCCCACTAACCAGAAATTATCATCAGAAGTATAGGTCCAACAGCATACTCATTATTATTTTTAACAGCCTAAAACTGGGAACAATCCAAATGTCCAAGTGAATCATGTCATAATGCTATACGTCCACGCTATACTTCCATGAACATGTTACTTTAAACAACATTGATAGCTCATACACATACTATTGAGCAAATCAAGTTCAATATCATTCAAATTACCTATAAGAGTAGGAGAGTCAAATGCGAGGCTCTTGAGGATGTATGTTTAAGCAGAAGCATGTCACAAAGAAAGGTGCCAATTGTCATAGACACAGCCACCTGCTGTGAGAAGGCCCTGTGTGTGTGAACTAGAGAGCTGCACATGAAGACAGGAAGGAGAGGGGCATGCATGCTCCACTTAGCAGGAGGGTGGGGCTTGGCCTCTTTGTGGAACACAGCAGCCTGTTCAGGGGTCCAGATTGAGGTGGCAGCATCCAAAGTAGACCAGAACCTTAGGACTGTGCTGTGATAATATGACAACAGGAAGCAATGAAGTGGAAACAGATCTGACTTAGATGTGAGAGTGAGACCAACCCTAAAGGGAGTTTTGTAATAGCTGACCCAGTAAGAGCTGTATCAATGGATGCTAAGCTGTTAGACGCAAAGTTCTATGGGAAATATAGTCATATGACCTAAATATTACCTCACAGTTTTCTTATGAACTATAGATTGAATGTATCTTTATATTGCAGAAGCCTGGTGGTGTCCATATTAACTGTGTGACCAAGGGAAAACATCACGACTAATGGACAATATACACTGTGTACCACCTGGTGTGACGGAAGACACTTGTAGAGTATCCTTATCAAGTCTTCCTTCCTCCCTCCCTCCCTTCTTTTATTTCTCTCTCTCTCTCTTTCTCTTTCCTTACTCTATTCCTCTTTCTCTTCCTGATTTCTGTCGTCTAAGCTTTAAACTCTGGCCTTGTGCATCCTAGGCGAGCTCTCTACCTGAGCTGGAACCACAGCCTTGTCAAATGTATTTAACCTGAGCCTGATAAAACTCCTATTCATAGAACATAGGAGGACTCGAGGAGCTTAAACGGGACAAGTGGAGACGACTACAAGAGCTCAGAGTATGGACAGTCAATGCACACAGGACAGTGGGCCTACACTCTTTCCAGGCTCAATGTCACGCAAAGCATGGTGTGCTCTGAGAGCTTCTCTAATCTAGAAGAGTGAGATCAGCCAAACATACTGGCCGAGAACGTGAAAATAGCCGAAAAGTATATTTGGAAACAATCGTGGAATTTGACTTCAGATCAGATATTAGATGACTTTAGGATTATTGTGGCTACAGAAGAGAATATCATTATTCTTGGTAGATGTTAAAGTATAACAGAAATGAAATGTTTGGATTATTATGGTATCAGAAGGAAATTAATGTGTATATGTATATATATATTATGAATATGGAGGATATTTAGGTGTTCAGTTTCTTATTCTTTTTTTTTTTGTTGTTTTTTTGAGGTAGGGTCTCGCTCTAGTCCAGGCTGATGGGCAATTCACTATGTAGTCTCAGAGTGGCCTTGAACTCACGGCAATCCTCCTACCTTTGCCTCCAGAGTGCTGGGATTAAAGGCATGCGCCACCATGCCCGGCTTCAGTTTCTTATTCTTTCAGTACTTATCCATGCTTGAAAATTTCATAATAAATTGAAGGCAAAGAGGGAGGACGGTGACTCCAGAGTATTGCAAGGAGTCCATAGGAACACTAAGAGAAGTGACAATGGTTTTGTGTGCCCATGAAACAGCAGTTCATGGTTTGAAAGACAGAACACAACCCCTGTTTACTGAAAATACCCAGTGTGACAGAGAGAGATGTGTTAGTCCCTCAGAGCCTTAAGGAGAAGGGCCTCTTGCTTAAATCTCAGAGGCATTCCCAAGAGCAGACAGAGCTTCAGGAGGTGGAGCAGGAGACATGAGGTGACTGCCAACCTGTCAATTTGCTTACCTTTGTGGCTCTGGTTTCCAGGCAACTTGGAAGGTGCAGACTGTTCCCACTGTCTGCTTCAGGAATGGTCTGACTGCCCTGACTCAGGATCTGACAGTCTCAACTTGGGCACTTGTTCAACAGCTTGAGCTCAGAGGGCGGTGAGTGTGTGAGCTGTTGCAGACAGCCATCAGCCGGATCCTGCAGCAGACACAGGTTCCTCAGTGACTCTGCAATTTCCATCTGACAGGCTCCAGACTTTGGAGTGGGAAGGATAGAAGCTTCTGGTTGAAGATTTGGGTATTCTATGACCCACTTTAAATACCTGTCGATACCGCAAATCCAGTCCCACCCACTCCCACCACCATCCTGGACCTTTTAACAGATCCCAGGGATCAGAGTTCAGGAAATGCAAGAGCTACTGGCCTAGCACAACCTGGAAGCCCTTGTTAACAGATAGAGAAACATATCTGGTTAGGAAAAAGATCAGTTTTTGAAAATTTGAACTATATATATATAACACAATAGAACTGACCTGGTTTTCTTCAACTGTAGACTAAGTTAATGGTCCAGTAAAATTGATTGAAAAAAACCAAGCCACGAGGGTGCTTTCATGGCAGCATTGAAGGGCAAACAAAAAAAGACCAGCCTGGGAAAAGCTCTAAGAAGAGAAAGCAAGGGGCAACCTCTGCAGTTTTCAGTCAGTAACACAAGGACATCAGTGACATGGGCACATCAGTGACACAGAGACACCAGTGACATGGGGACATCAGTGACACAAGGATATCAGTGACATGGGGACATCAGTGACATGGGGACATCAGTGACATGGGACATCAGTGACATGGGACATCAGTGACATGGGAACACCAGTGACATGGGAACATCAGTGACACGAGGACATCAGTGACATGGGGACATCAGTGACACGGGACATCAGTGACACTGGACATCAGTGACACGGG
>PVHP010011401.1:0-28967 GCA_004024765.1 Zapus hudsonius | reverse complement strand
AACATGATCAGTTTCTTATTTTCCTGGACTTTCATCTCCCATCAAGCATGGGTGCCTTTACCTGTAATCCCAGCACTTAGAGGCAAAAGGACATCTGTGAGTTTCAACCCTTTTGGGCTAGAGGAAGACCATGTCCCTTGTGTCCCTTGGGGAAATTTCAAGGGCACGGAGATAGTGAACCAGAGAAACACTCTCCGTGATAAAGCACTTCTGTGTCTACAGTGACATGGGTATAAAACTGAGTAGAATGTTGAAGTTGAGTCGGAGAGATGAAACCATTATCAAAAGCAGTCTCATTGGACAGGCTTCAAGCCTCTGGGCACTAGATGGGAGGACATCATCGGTTCGAAGGCTGCCTCTGCTCCCAGTTAACGTGGCCCTGGGTTATGTGGCTTCCTGCTCTCTGCCACCAACCTCTTTGTCACAATGCATCTTGCTGATCATGAGCTTTGGTGTCACCCAGGCCTGTCATTCAGCACTGTAACTTCTCATGATCCAGTTAGTTTTTATCACAAGTTTAAAATATGGCCTAGGGGCCATCTGCTGGACTTTGTACACTTGTCTATTGACATTAGGTGCAAGCTCACAGAGGGCTTATTTGGATACATTATGTCTGGGGAGGGGGATTCCTTGAGGGGTAAAGCAACCTTGGCTATGGTTCCCGAAATACTTTTGAGCACAGATGCAATTTCATGCAAATGGTTCCCTGTATCTTTGACTTCATATCTTGTGTCTTCCTGTTTCTGGGCTAAGAATTGTCATTCACTTTTTTCATTCCCTCAATTCACCACTCATTTGTCTCATAGTTCAATTATGTGTTTACTTATCCATTGGGAAAATGTTTATTGGATCACAATTGCAATATACAATTGCATGCTTAGCAAAGAATTTCTGGAACCCACATTTGAGATTCAAGACCTTGGAGTAATTCTCAGCTTTTATTTCCCCCCTTTCTCCCCTCACCCTAATATATGTTATCTATCAGATTCTCTCACATCTAACACCTTCTGTGGCCTTTCCATCTACTGTCAAAGCCTGTTCAATTCCCATTTTGGCTCCCTCCATGGTTTTCCCTTTGGCATAATCTTTAGGTTTTACCTAGATCAAACTTTTTGGACTGACAGCATGTTGGTGTGTGCTTGAGCTGAAGAGATGCCTCATGTGCTTTCTTGGGCTCCATTGCATCTGTAGACCACTATGACTTGTCTTTCTTTCTTTTTTCCTCATTCTAGTCCAGGCTGACTTGGAACTCACTCTGTAGTCCCAGGCTGTCCTCAAACTCATAGTAATCCTCCTACTTCTGCCTCCTGAGTGCTGGGATTAAAGGTGTGTGGGACCATGCCTGGCAGGAGTTTTGGTTTTTACCATGTTGTATTTTTTTCTTCAAATCTTTCCCCCTCTCCCTCTTGACACTTCACTCATTCTTCAAGATAGAGTTATTTGAGTTTAGATACCACCTGTTCTGAATACTGCTACTTTCCTTCAGCTCTGCTCTGTAGCTATTGCAATCTGAATCAACGCTAAAAGCACACTGTGCATCAGAGGGCATTCATTTATATAATTTATTTATGATGTTTTGAAACGTCTGATTCATATAGTGATGTGAGCTTTTATAGATTTGGACTTTGCCGAGGTAAAGCACTGACTATGCATTTATTTCTTTATTCATACAATGTGCAGGCACCCAGCTGGGTGCCAGGAATATGCCAAGGTTCTTAAGGTCTGGTTTGTGGGGATGAATAGTATGGTGGATGACAATTTCTAAAGTAGAGGATAGATGCAAGCCTGGAAGCCTGGGAAAGAAAGGAAAGTTCATTGTGATGGGCTAGAGAATGCTCCCCAGGGGCAGAGATGGTTGAGCTGTAGCTTGAAGGGTATTTTGCTCTGATTAATTCTAAGCACCACACATTTCTTTTGCTGCCCCTTCTATCTCAAAACCAAGTTGTTTATGGACCAGTGTATGCATTTAATGTGGCAATGTTGCCCAAACCTGGAAGGGTGTCTTTACAATGTCATCTTACTGTTCAGAATGTATGGTATTAAGGGTTAGAGAGATGGTCCAGTGGTTAAGGTGCTTTCCTGCAATGCCTAACAACCTGGGTTCAATTCCCCAGTTCCAACGTAAAGCCAGATGCACAATGTGGTGAGTGCATCTGGAGTTCATACACAGTGGCAGTAGGCCCTGGTTCACCCATTCTCTTTCTGTCTCTCTCTCTCCTTGCAAATAAATATATAAATAAATAGTGGTAAAGTGGTAATGAGCTGGGTATGGTGATACATACCTGCAACCAGTACTGAGGCAGGAGGATTATGAGTTTGAGGCCAGCCTGGGTTGTATAACAAGAACTTGTCTCAAAGTTAAATAAAATAAATGTGTACTAGTGAATCTTTGTGGCGGTACATGATAGCACTGTCATGGTTTGATCCAGGTGTCCCCACAAACGAATTGGTTCTGAATGCTCAATCCCCAACTTATTGCAGTTTGGGTACTGGAACCTTGTTGGAGCTGTGTTATTGGAGGAGGGCTTCTGGGGGTTATAGCCGGCTTCTCCTGGTCAGTGTTTGGCACATTTTCCCGCCACTGATGTCCACCTGATGTTGGCCAGGAGGTGATACTCACCCTTTGCTCATGCCATCATTTTCCCTGGCATCATGGAGCTTCCTCTTGGGTGTGTAAACCAAAATAAAACATTTCCTTCACAATCTGCTTTTTCTTGGGTTCTTTCCTGAGCAGCAATGAGAAAGTTGACTACAACAGTTTTGGTACCAGAGAGTGGGATCTGTCCTTGCTGCTAGAACCCTGACTCTGGGGCTTTGGCCTTTTGCAACTGAGATGTAGGAGGAGGAATGTGAACAAATTTCAAACCTCAGCCTGAGAGACACCTTTGCTGTATTGTAATTACAACTTGATGGACTATTCTGGTCAGAGTTAAAAGACCTGAATGCAGAAAGATCTATATGGACTGTGAGGCTTGGCTTACAAGGGTGAGAAAGAAACTTGTCAGGACTGTTCCAGAAGAAGTTTTTGTGAGAGGCTTGCTGTATTTGGCCTGCCTGTGTCCTGGGAACTGGTGCAGGGTTGCTTTGCGTAGAAAAGTACTGGTGTGAGCAGAGGGAGATGGGACAGAAAGAAATAAAATCTTTAGGCTGAAACTGCTGCCAGTTCAGCTGCAAATGCTTGAGTCAAGATTATAACCATTGAGATTGGGCCAGGTGATCTGCATTGGGACAGAAGGAAAAATATGAACTCTTTGGAAGTAAGGGTCCTGAATGCTAAATTTTTCCTGCTCTTCAAAGTTGGCTTTGTTCCCCTCTGGATTAACAAGTTGGTAGCCCACCTGGTACTATGGAGTACATTAAATGCAAGAAGACATGCTCATTGGATTTGCAACACGATTTTGTTTTTTGAAAATTGCCATGGGCAGTGTGAAGCAGGTATGTTGGATTGCCTCTGTGGAAACCCATTGAAGCCACGAGGATGAACTGTGGTTGCAGTGGAGACACAGTGAAATGCCGGGACTATGGATGGCTGCCAAGGAGAGCGGCCAGCACCAGATGGAGTTTTTCAGGACTGTGAGTAGCCTAGCTGGAGGGGCGGAATTGGAACTCCAAGAGACCCATCATTGGTTATTATCAGACTTGGGGTTAGAGTTTGATGTTTGCCTTGTTTGTTTGTTTAAAATCTTGTACTGGTTCAATCTGTTCTTGCTATGCCCAATACTATATTTTGCAGTATGAATGTTCTGTGCCATTATGGGTTTGTTTTTTTCCTTGGTATTATGGTTCAGTTGAAAGAAAAACTGTGGGGACTTTTGGATTTGAGCTTGATGCATTGCATTTTACATTATGTATAATTATTAGTTTGTGGGGGTCAGGGGTGGATTGTGACAGTTTCATCCATGTGTCTCCCACAAATGAATGTGTTCTGAATGCCATTTCCCCAGCTGATTGCAGTTTGGGTATTGGAACCTTGGAGAGTGTTGTTGGGGGAGAGCTTATGGGGGTTATGGCCAGCTTCCACTTGTCAGTGTTTGGCACACATTCCTGCCACTGTTGTCCACCTGATGTTGGCTAGGAGGTGATGCTCACCCTCTGCTCATGCCATCGTTTTCCCTGCCATCATTGAGCTTCCCCTCGAGTGTGTAAGCCAAAATGAACCATTTTCTCCACAATCTGCTTTTTGTTGGGTTCTTTCCTGAGCAACAATGAGAAGGTTGACTACAACAGACACATTGACTTATTTATTTATTTATTTATTGAGTTGCAGATGAGGAGGAGATGGGTTAGTTCCCTACTGCTGCCTTAAGAAATCACACAACATTCTCTTTATGAAGAATTTATGGAAGTCATGAATTCAAAATGAGTCTGAAAGAACTAAAGCCAAGCTGTCAGAAGGTCTGGCTCTCTCTGGAGGCTCGAAGGAGGAATCTTGTCATTGTCTTTTCCAGCTTCCTGGGTGTGGTGATTTGAATGCAAATGTCTGGTCCTCCATAAATTTAGGGATTTTTGATTAAGGTCTAGTTTCCTAGTAAGTCTCCAGCAACTTGCTGGAGGAGGTGTCACTGGGGGGGGCAGATATTTATTCCAGCCCTAAGGTGTGTTCAGAGCTAGTGTGAGCTCTGGCCTGCTGGCTGGTGTTGGTTTCTCTCTCTCTGCTCTGGATGATGGAGCAAACCAGCTTCTTCTGCCATGATGATGCTTCCCCTGGAATCAGTAAGCCTGAAATAAACCCTTTCCTCCCCTAAACTGTTTGTGGTTGGATGTTTGTAACAGCAACAAGAAAGTTACTGCAACACTGGACTTCTGTTCTCTTCCTCCATTTTTGAAGTTATTTATTCTAATCTGCACCTGTTGTTCTGTGGAGCTGATTCCGATTCTCCTCCCTCCTCCTCCTATAAAGACTGAGCTATTACCTCAGATCATTATCTGAGTAATCTGTGCTCATTTCCCCATCTTGAGATCCTTCATCACCCTGGCACTAACTCTTTTGCCTTATAGAGTAATAACCACAGGTTCTCAGGGTTAGGGCATGGGCATCTTTGGTGGCCATTATTCAATCTACCACAGGGGCATTTATTTTAAGGATACTAATGTGTTTTTAGAGCCTAAATCTAGAACTATACATATCCAAGGAAGAATCTATGTCTACTCTCGTCTCTGTGTTTATATTCCTTTTTCTCTCTCTTCATATATTAACTTTCTCCACAACTCAGCCAATGTGTAGGGACATGATGGCTGACAGCCCCGAGGCTGTGTGTCATGAGTTCATTGGCCAGAAATCATTCCCTCCCCCATCTCTAGTCCAAGTTCACAAGGGAAGAACTCATTGGGACTTCTTTGTTTTTTTTTGTCTTTTGAGACAGGATCTTGTTAAGTAACCTAAACTGTCCTTGAACTCATAATCCTCCTGCCTTTGCTTCCCAAGTGCTGGGATTATAAACATGCACCACTATGCCTAGTTGACTGGCACTCTGGGTCAATCCTGCCAAGGATGTAGCCAGAGGTTGGAGCTTTTCTCCATGACAC
This sequence comes from Zapus hudsonius, assembly GCA_004024765.1. NCBI lineage: Eukaryota > Metazoa > Chordata > Mammalia > Rodentia > Dipodidae > Zapus > Zapus hudsonius. The sequence continues at coordinate 23,441 of PVHP010011401.1, read as the reverse complement.
AAGGAGACATTTCAAGAGATGTTTGTGAGCATACTAAAACATAGTCCTCTGGGGAGGAAGACTACTGGCTCATGAGAAAATTGAGTAAGGAGGTGACGTTTCAGATAAAATGCATAGGCACCTGATCAGTGTTTTTCAGATAGAAGACATCCAAGAACTATTTCTTGAATTGAGTCATAAATTTTTCTCCAAAATGTTTTTGAATCTATGGGTTTTTATCCCCTTTGCCTGGGGTTCTGTCCCTCTGCTCCCCCTCCTCTACCACCCATACTTTTACGTGTCATATAGTTTGCAGAATTCTTCAGTCATTTTCATCTTAACACAGAATGAAGTTCAAACTCTAGCCTGACACTGATGTATAAAATGGCAAGTCTCATTTTCTTTGCCTGAACCAGAGAATAATTATGCCATGACGTAGATGTGACAAAAGGCAGAGTGAATTGGTCATTTTACTTTCTTCCAGTGACTGTTGGTTTCCTACTTCCCCCAGACACTAGTCTCAATTTTTCTCATGGTGGAAACTCATTTCACCTGTGACTCTAGCTTTGGACACTATGCTGTCTTGTTTAGTCCCTCTATTCCTTGTTTAGATCCTCTCAGGCTGTAAGTGTTCATTCTTTCCTCGTAATTCTGAGTCTTTTTAGTGCTGTTCTGCACAGAGTCCCGGAGTAGATTATTTAACCCACTTTCCTACTCAGATATGGGAAGCCATCCACAGACGGCCTTCCCAGGGGCCGTTTTGCTTCTACTTGAACGGTTTGAATGTTGATGAGCTAAACTTAGGCTGCTTGCTCCCATTTTTCCAACAGCTCTAATTAAATAATGAAAACATGCAATTATCTTTTTAGTCATGACTGTCTTGCCTTTTAAAAAAAAATTCAGTTCTTCCACAGGAACAAAGTAGCTGCTGCAGAGGCATTGATTATATTTATGCCTTAAATTATAATTTTATGACATTAGTAGTTAAACCATTTCTCTCATTTTCATGCTCTTTCATTCTAACTATACCATTGGTTGGAGGAACTGGCTTTCCATTCCAAGACTCATGATTACTGGGATGGTGCCTTCCATGGGCTTCTGAACAGAGGAAAGAAGACAAAGAAAACCTTCCTGGCTGAGGACGTCACCCTATCTCCTAATACTTCAGTCAACTGTACTTAAGTCACTTGGGGTTTCTTTTACACATTTGAACTTTTTTTGATGTTTATAACCTAGTGTCTCTTAAGTTTATTTTATTGACAATTTTCATAAATATAAACAATATACCATGATCATAACCCTCTCCCACCACTCCCCCTCCCATCTCCCCCTTCCACTACATCACTTCTTTCCAATTAGTCTCTCTTCTAGGTTGATGTCATCATTTTTTTCTCCTTTGCCCACCTCTTCCACACTGGTCCCAGAGCCTTGGAGGGTGTGATAGAGATGTTTCACTTAGCACTGAGCACTCCATTGTCCCTTCTTGTCAGCAGTTTGTTGAGTTTTGAGTTCTCCCAGTGGTCACTGCTATCTGAAAAGCGAAGCTTCTCTATGTTTTGGACATTAGAACTTTAAAAAAAATTATTTATTTGTGAGGAGAGAGAGAAAGAGAGAGAGAGAGAGAGAGAGAGAGAGAGAGAGAGAGAGAGAGAGAGAGAGAGAGAGAATGGGTGTTTCCAGGGCCACCAGCTGCTGCAAACAGACTCCAGATGCATGAACCTTTTTGTGCATCTGGCTTTATGTGGGTATTGGGGAATTGAACTCAGTTTGTTAGGTTTTGCAGGCAAGCGCCTTAACAGCTGAGCTCTCTCTCCAGCCCAATATTCTGATTTTAAGAGATGGTTTTCCTAGGGTAACTATGGTGTCATTAGTCTCTAATCCAATAGTATTTGAAAGATCCTGACTGATACAGGCCAAGGCTTTAAGGAAATTTTTTAAACAATGTTCTGAGTGTTTGGATAGAGGCCTAATTAAAAATGCTAGGTAATGAAAGGTAAAAAAAAATTACTGCTAATTTCATTGATAAAGATGTGATAACCAAGGCCTTTCTTTATATGGTAAACCATGTTCCAGCTTTTAATCAAGTTAGGTAATATAAATAAGTAATGATATATTAGCTCTGGAGTATCTACTCTCTTCCTCCCTCCATCAATACCTCTTTCAAGGAAGATTTATGCTGATATAAATTTGAGATGATGATTGACTTGATTTTATAGGGTACTTCATTGAACACCGTGTATGAATACATTCATGGCCATAAATAAGTTTGCTACCAGTAAGTCTGTTGACTCTGAATAGGCAGAGCTGAGGATAAAAGTTGTAAGTAGTAACCAAGTCCCATTCTCAGCACTGGGTTCTTGCTGGGGATGCAGCCCATGAAGCTGGACTGCCTGGGACTTCTAACCAGCACAAGGTGCTCTGGCATTTGGATACTAATGTTCTCCTTACGTGGAAGTTCCTCTGATCGGCTTAGTTAAATCTGCCCCCCTTCTGTGTGTGTGTGCTTGACAAATTTGGGGTTGTCCAAATCTCACTCTGATGTTGCTCTCCTTTTGCTTGCCACAAGCTTCCAGAAAATTCTCCTGTCTCTGTCTCCCATCTCCCAGCGTGCTGGGATGACAAGATCCTACCATGACTTCTGGTTTTTGTGTGGAGTCTAGGGATTGAATTTGGGTCCTCAGGCTTGAGCAGTGAAAACTTCATCCACAGAGCTGTCTCCCCAGCCTAGCCCAGCCCTTCTGTTCTTGAAGGCATATCCCAGTGTAGCCCCCCTCCCAGCCGATCTTCATTTTCTTGAGTCACAGAGCATTTTCCTAATGCCAGATCCCTCCACTGGCTCCTTCCTTATCTAAGTTCTGGGCTTCCCCATTTCACAGAACCCTTGGGAATGTGCTTTGTCTCCCTTCCTTCCTTCTCTTAGGTTCTATCTATAATCTAATGAAACCTGTAAACTAAAAAAAATTAACATTTTTCATACATGTACATTGTGTATTTTAAAATATTTATTTATCTGTTTATTTGGAAGCAGAGACAGAGGGGAGAGAGAGAGAGAGAGAGAGAGAGAGAGAGAGAGAGGATACACCAGGGCCTCCAGCCGCTGCAAATGAACTCCAGACACATGTGCCACTTTGCGCATCTGGCTTTATGTGGGTTCTGGGGAATTGAACCCAGTCATTAGGCTTTTCAGGCAAGCGCCTTAATCTCTGAGCCATCTCTCCAGCCCTGTACTGTATATTTTGATTGCAATCCCTTCCTGTTACTGTTTCTTCCACTGAGGCTCTTCTTTCCAGCCAGTCTTTTTTATACTTTGATGTCTTTTTTCTGCGTGCGCTCCTCTCCTCCACCATCCATGATGGAATATTGATGAGTCCAGTACTGTGCAGCTCTTGCGTAAGTGATGACAGTGGATATGAGGCCACCCGTGCAGTGGCCATGTCATCTCCAGAAGCACATTCCAAAGCACTCTCTGACCCTTACATTCTATTTTCTGTTTTTTTTTTCAAGGTGGGGTCTCACTCTAGCCCAGGATGACCTGGAATTCACTTTGTAGTCTCAGGCTGGCCTTGAATTCATAGCAATTCTCCTACCTCTGCCTCCCAAGTGCTGGGATGAAAGGAGCGCACCAGCTGACTCTGCCCTCTTCCACAATGTTCCTTGAGGCTCTGGAGCAGGGGGTAATAAAGATTAGACTTGTATCTTTCAGTATCTATTCTTTAGGCAGATAAATCATAATCATATGATTGCATTTTAATTATAGCTGGATTTAAAACTTCCCAGGGACAGAGACTTTGATTATTTTATTCACCTTAGTGCCTTCCTGGGCACAAATTACTTTTCAAAACAAGACTAACTGGGGCAGTGATGTGACCTGTAGTCCCATCTATTTGGAAGCAAAGAGAGTTGCTCAAGTCCATGAAGTCTATGCTAGCTTGGATAATAAAGTGAGACCTGTCTTCAAAAGAAAACAATAGCAAAAATAACAAAAAACCAAAAAACTAGAGGTATCTATTTTATAATTTATCTTACCTTACTATTTAAAATTAAAATACCTATAGTTGCAGGGCCCATTGCTTATTCTTCATTCATCTTAATAGAAGCTACAACCGGGTTTATAAAACTAATCCAATGAAAAATTATCATAATATATTTTCAACTGGATGGTATAGGCAGGTTTGTTCTACACAGTTAATTTCTCATGTGTCATTTCCAACAAACTGCTGTTCTGAGCCTTTACAATTTACAAATTCTAGACTTGCCATGGCCTTTTTCCATTCCTTAATAACAAGGGTTCAGGGTCATGTACAAACAGTGGCCTCCCAGGGAATCCTAATGAGTGAAGAAAACCCGAGGTACGAGACAGCAAGCAGGGTGTGGTGGAATTGTGGTGTATTGGAAAACATAGACTCTTCTTGAAGGGATATCCAATTCACCCTGGCTCAGTTGTGTGGGAGCACAATAGATCTCATAGTGCCAGATTTACAGATTTCTTAAGAGATGCCAGAAATCTAGAATAAATATTAAATCTATCAATTTCAAAATGTTTAAAATTTTTCAAAAACTCTGTACTGGTCCATAACTTCCATTCTTTACTGGTTAAATATGCCTCATAGGTCAATAATTTATAACCTCTACTTTGTCAAAGTAAATAATTTATGAAGCTCTGGGTAGTGATCTGTAGGAACCCCAAAGACCTTAGCCTGAGGATGGTGGAAATCAGACACAGGTAAATAAATACGCAAGGAAGTCCACACCATGTTTTAAACTATTGAGTTTTTTTTTATTGCAAAACATTTGTTACAGAAATCAGAAAGATTTTTCCTGTGGTATCTGCCAACTTCTGCTTTGAATTATATATCTAAACAAACAAGCTCAAAGTGCATTGTGAATTTAATAAGAGACCTTTAAAAAAAGAACAATTCCTCTAAAGATTATATATGTATATATATATTCATAGTGTTAATAGCTATGCAAACCGCTGTCTATCATATGCAAAAGAAAGAAAAGATGTATATATATATATTTATTTATTTAGCAAACCCAATTTCAAAATCATTGTATTTATAGGAATTCATTTAAAAATGAGATCTGAATATTTTCCCCATTATAAACTATGGTTAGAACATTTACAAATGAGAGTCTACGTGCTAACTTATGAAATGGCTTGAATATCGTATACTGCTCAGACTGTCTTACACAGTTAGTAGCAGCAATAGAAACTCAGGTCAGATGCTGTGGTGAAAGGAAGCAGGTGAGTCTTCATTCAATGCTATCATATCCTTCCTCTGAGTCTCCCTCATACCAGTCCTGTGCTGGGATCCAGAACAACACAGCTAAGAAACATACATGTGTGTCAGTCAGGGATGTTCCCCCCAAAGCTGAGTTCCTTCTCTCTGCTCAGTTCTCAAGAGTGCTCACTGTGTCAGAATTAAGATGCTGACCCTGCTTAGCTGCAAGTCAGAATTCCCACACCTTGGCCATCAGGAATGCCGCTGGCTGCCACAAGAACTGGAGCCTGGATGTGAATATCTTTCTGTGGGATGGATGTCTGCTCATCCACAACAAGTCCTGTCTCTGTTGTCATTCCCTAGGTCCATTCCCACCTTTGAGATCTGGATCTGGATTGAGTTTGCAACCCCAGTGGAGAGGAGGCAGATGGCTGGTTCTGACTGTGTGGGAAGCTGGCGAAGTTGTGAGGGAGTCTTTAGACAGGCAGGTGCCAACAGTAGCCAAGTTAGGCTCACAGGTGGAGGTAGGAGAAGGCGACATTGGTGAGAGGACTAGGCCTGGGCAAAGTCACAATGGGTGGCTCTTTCCCAGAAGTTTGGGGTTACTGTGTTAGGTCCACAGGGTGCTGAGGTAATGGGTGTGTCTGCTGATCTCACGTACATACAAAAAGGAGCTTGTGTTGGACTAAGGAAAGAAAAAAAGATGAAGTGGGCTTTGACCCCACACCCTGAGACCCGAGGAGGCATTTCCCCACGCCTATAGTCTTCAGCAGTCTGACTCCCCCAGGATATCTGGGGTCATGGTGGCCCTAATGTCCCTCAGATTTATAGACATCTACAGATGCTGGTCTTTCCTTTCGGCACCCAAAGCCTGGCAGATGTGCACTGGGTTGCAGGCTGATGGCTGCAAAATGATTATTCACCTCATTTTGATCGCACCTGGCTTACCTCATCACCTAAATCCTCTCTTAGACAACACATAGAAGTCATTACATCTGGATGTTGTTAGCATGATAAACGCAAGGAGATCATGACCGAGAAGGCAACACAAATACCCTCTGATTTGAATTTTGGAAAGAAAAGAGAAGAATCTTGTTTCCTTACATCAGAATCAGCCCCTTCTTTGATTGACTCTAATCTAAAAGGCAGAGTGTTTGTAAATAGAAGAGAGAACAGGGAAAAGCAGGTTGAGGGAAGTTGCCCCACGCATTGTAGGAGCAGTTAGTTACAAGACTACCAAGTGCCTCTGTTCCTTTCCAGATGTTGAATGACGTCTAACAATAGAACGGTGATTTTTTTTTTTTTAAAGTAAACTCTTCAGAGCCACCCAGGGCTCCATCAGACACTCAACCACTCATCCCTCCTGTTCTAGCTCTGCTCACCCACAGGGTGAGAAGGCAACAGGGACGGCTCCCTCACAGAGATCTGTGTGTTTCTGCCCTGTCACCATAGACCTTTGACTTGCTCCTTGCTTCAGTCATTTGCACCTGGGAAGCCCTAAAGAATCTTAGACACACCTTTCCTATATCACAGATGTCCCCACGCCTAAACCTTGGGAATCCAGAGTGTTTCTGACTTGCCATCTCTGGGTCCCAGAACTGTTGCAACCTGAAGTTAATACTTTATTTCATATTATTCATTCAGAGCTTTAAAAAGATTGAAAAAAAAAACCGCCCAACCCTTTGATTACTTATTTTCGATGTTTGAAAATTGAACATAATCCCTAGTATAAGAAGCCCAACAACTTGAGTGAGTTCCTAACTCGATGAAGCATCACAACAGGCAAGAATAAAACATTAATTGCCTTAGAAGAGTCAAAAGAAATGCATAAAAGCCCTGCATGCATTGTGTTGCCAAGAAATTAAGACTGCCTTGAAGAAGGATGACTTCATTTAAGTCACATTGTTATCGTTAAAGGAGAGTTTAATGCAATATCTAGGCCGAGTATATAGGCACCTACACACTAACATCAATTTCTATAGAAAGGACAGTGTTACTAAATGAACATACTTATAAAATACTGTACACCGCTTCCACACTGGCTCAGCAGATATAAGGAAACAAATAGCTAATTGAACTGGAGTTTAAAGTATTAGGTTAGTTCGTTTGTCACATAGTCTTTGCACAACATGTCATCTTGTCCTTCACAGATTCACTGCTTGCCTCTCACAGCTCACGCGACTCAGAAGAGGATGCACATTGCTCATACAAGTATTTTACAGTGGTCTGAGGAATGTGAAGAGCATAAGGCAGGTCAGGAACAAAATGGTCCATTTCATGAGGATGCTAAATAACATGGAATTGGGGACATAATTGGTCCCTGCAACATGTGCTTCTTTATTGAATGTTACAGATTTATAAATGGTTATAAAGCTGTCCTGTAACGTTCATTAATACAACCACATGCTACAACTATGCTGGGTTAAAAACAGGTTACAGACATGTTTACATGTGTTTTATAATACAGCATTGCCCAACATGTCATATGGCATAGCCTATAGCTATAGCATGATGGATGACTGGATAATATTTATTATCTTTTAAGAAATCAAACAGCACAAACATTCAGGAAGAATACATGATACAGCCCCAGAAAGAAGAAAAGAATGTACTATCCAGTTATCTACCATAATGTCATTCTATAAAAACCAGATTTTAAAATGCATTTGTAACATTCGGAAGAAACACATTTTCGTGTTCTCATCAGTATATCATTCCCTTTTCATTATTCTTGTATATGTATTTGACAAGGGGGAACTTTCAAAGTGCTCAGTAATAAAAGGCTCTGGAAGCTTCAACTTTACAGAAACACCCAGTTCTAGAAAGTGCCACACTGACTTGCCCTCCTTTGGGCTTGCAGAAACACACAAACTGACCGTGACAATGGTACTCCTTCTTGCTTGCTCTCCTTTCAAACCCATCAAAGTTTCTAACTACACACTGAAAATATGTTGGCTAATCAGGAAACCTCCATGGTCATTTTCGTAAAACATGCTTAATTTTTTTTCCTGAAAGGAACAAGCAATTCAGAGCAAATCATTACATATTGTAGTGTATAAAAATTGGCACTTCGGAAGCAGCAGATTAAACAGAAGCTATTACTTCCTTGAGCCCTCTGTAACTCTATTTACAGTCCTCAATAGTGGGCTGCTTGTGAGCTGCTTAATTCACAAAGACAGGTATCAGTGTCCCCTCGGTCAGGGACACCGACGAACAAACCAGCTGAGCACAAGCCACAGAATCAATGCCACACTGGTGCACAGAGGACATGGAAACACACACACGCACACAAACACTCAAGCACACGAACACACATGTGCACACACAACACCCGCACATGGACACACGCATGTCCACGTGTACACACACATACATACATGTGCATGAGCACACACATGTTCATGCACACACATAGGCACTCACACACATGCACACACACACTAGATGGCTTGTGAAAGAATTTGACAGTTTGTGTCTAAAGTCATTTAGATTTGGCTTCTAGATTTAACACACTTTACCAAGGATGTTGGAACTTAATTTTCATGCATAACAAAAGAACCAGATAGTCACAAAATCCAGACTGGTAAATCTTTCCTTTCCCAGGTCCTGCTTTTTTCTCTCAGTTATCTTAATGCCTGGAAACACCTGAGCTCATCTTGTCTTTTCTGTGCCGCAGTGACACCCTGAAGGCGCTTGATGTCCTGCTCTATGGTTAAAGGAGATGGTCCCAACTCCTGATTCTTCGCTAGGCTTCCGTAGGAGTGTTTGCCTTTGTGAGTGCTCAGTGCTCATATCATGAAACTTTAGGGCATAAGGACATCACCTAGCCATATCTAATCTAGGAAATGAAGGGAAGGAGACCGTGGAGACATGGCCTTCTGAGAATCACAGAGAAATGGTCTTAAAACGTAAAGCGCCTGTTACAGGTAAACAGATTATAGCAAACATGGTTCCATTTCCTGTCTGATGTCAGTCAAGATGGAGCCAGTGGTGTGATGAACTCTTTAAAGTTACATTTTGGGGTGTGGGAGGGCTCAGAGATTTCATCAGATCCTCAGAGGGACTCTTGAGTCAATGACATTTAAAGACAACTGTTTTATTCTCAGGTTGAAAGCCTGTCTCCTGAGGGAAATCACCCAAGAGGGCACTACTCATCTGCCTAAATATCTAGGTGTGAAAAAGAAATTCTTTACAGATGAGATTTTGCTACTCTTTACACAGTGAAGAGCTTGTTTCCCCCTTTAAAAACATAAAGGCTAGAGGTTTTGTGATGGATTTACTCCATTTCATAAAAAGAGATGCAACTTGGTGTTTACAACTACAATTAAACAAAAGAATCAGGTGGCATCTTAGACCAGGAATACTGAATCATTTTTCTTTCTTTCGTAGTTTTTTTCAGTGCTCAGGATTCACTATAATGTCTCATTCATGCTAAGTAAATGCTCCATGAGCCACATCCTCATCCAACTACTTTTCTTTCATTTCTTTTTGTTATTGTTGTTTTGAACCAGATCTCATGTAGCCTAGGCTGGCCTCAAAGTCACTATGTAGCCGAGGCTGACCCTGAACTCCTGATCTTGCTGCTTGCATCTCCCAAATTCTGGAATGATAGCATGTGCCACCACGTCCAGCTCAAAATCATTTTCTTAAAGTTTTTTTTTCTTTTGAAAATTTCAATGGTTCAAACAGAATTCCAAAGATCTGGGGTCAAGATTTTTTTTATCCCACTTCAAATCCAGATTCTCATCTAGAAATGTATGCTTCTGTTTTGGAGTCTGTAATACTAATTGGTTTAGAAATGCACACAGTCCTTGGTGGTGGTGACCATTTGCAGGAGGAGCTGGAACAAGGCTCTATCAAGGCAGTGAGTGCTTTGGGACAAAGAGGGGCCCAGGGCAGCTGGTGAGTCATTTTGAAAATTCTTGTTTAGTTCCAGGGAGAAGGTGGCATGACAGGGAGTGTTAGAAATTCTAATTCCAGCAGTCATTCTAATAGCATAAAGACTCTTCAGGGGAACTTCGTGGATGCTACAAACCACTGGCTCTACCTTCAGGTGATAAAAAAGTCCAAGCCTTTTGTGAAAACTGTCTCGATCTGTTTATATACTATATATAAACATGTGTCTGTGTAAGTGCGTATATATGTATATAAGCAGCATATACTACCGAACTCTTTATATATTTGCTTTCTATTTTGGTCTACTGTATCTTTTTTAAACAGCTCTGTATATAAGAAAAATATTCATGGTATGCTTACAACTGATGGCTTTGGGTTGATATCAAACTCCCAGTCAATTCTAAGGTTATTTATGGTTTAAAACTTCCTTAAAAAGTACTTTGGGACATTTCCATAAAAAAAGATACCAGCCCTTGAAAAACTCCAATTAAATTTATGCTGAGCTCAGATTAGATGAAAAGACTGTAGGTATGAAAATATCCACATATAACCTTGTATTCATATACAAAATGGTCACGTGATGAGTGGTGTGACAAACTGGCAGTTACATCTTGGTGATGTGCAGAGGACATAATGGAGTCATGCAAATAATGAAAGTCACACAGCAGCATAGCACAGTATGAATGGTGAGAATATCACAATATCCCATATGGCAATTTTATGTTTGGCCCACCATTTTTTTTAAAGTTCCATATTCCATATTCAATGAGCAAATTCATTGATGACAGGTGAGATACAAAATAACATAAAAATATAAAATTATTTAATTACATTCATCCTGAGCTTGCTCCACTATACACGATTGCCCACTGGATAGAATAAATCACGACTCTTGTTTTCAACATCAACTCTTCTTCCATTTTGATTGCAAGACAGAAAGGCATTTCCGCTCCCTCGTTTTCATCAAAAAAGAGAAACAGTTGTGGCACCGGAAGTTAATAGAGAAGAGACAGGTGAACTAGGACTGTTACCTTGGTTTTCTTTATAATGACCCATTACAGAGGTGTTGGCATTGGGAAGGATGTGGGAGAAGTGCTTGCTGCCGGTTTATACTGAATAAAAAGGATGCTCTTCAGCAGTCACCAGTGATGGAGCCAATGTGAAAAGAAAACAGAATTGAAGTTTAGAATATCTCATTTTGTATGCTGGCTATTTTATTTCATCTTGCAACTTACGCCCTGCACCCTCAACTCTTCCGAACAACGCAGAAATCCCAAGATGCCTCCTGGCTTGGAGCGAGCTTGAGCCCTTGGGTTCCCCAGAGCTCAGGGCTTTCTGCACTGCCTGGTGACACGCCTTCTTCCCTCACCCTTCCTCTCTCCCTCTTTCCCCTCCCTGCCCAACAAGTGCGAACATGCCCTAACCATCCTATGTTTGGCACTGGGTCAGATCCCATGCTTTCTTGATCTGTACCCAGAAGTGACCTTGGAGTGAACACCTGCCAAGGCATTGCTTGTTCTGCTCAGCTAAGAGGAAAGCGGGGACGGTCGGTCGGGGAGGGGAAGGGGGACATGGAGGAGGGTTTGCCTGCTGCAGCACACTTAGGAGGGTTAGTTGTGCTTGCTCTCGAAGCTGTGGAAGGCCGACGTTCTCGACAGTCTCCTCATGGACAGGCTGTCCCCTCGGCCCTCCGGCTTGGAGGACTTACTCCTCTGGAAGGGGTTTCGCAGGCTCGCAGTGTTCCGCTGCCTGTCCAGCTTGTCACTGATGGAGAGGCTCTTTCTGGTGTGCGCATATGGCGCGCTTGGCTCCTCGGCCGAGTAGCTGTTGGCTCGCTCGATCTTGGGGACGGTGATGTTGTTGGACAGGGTTCTGTCTGCATGTTCACCCTCCTGGGAGGATGTCGCGTTGGCGGCTCTCCGGCCTCTGGCTTCACTCTCCTCACTATCAGAGCCTGGATGGCTCAGTTCGGCTTCTCTCTCGGGGTGGCAGCAAGATAAGTCCTCCACTTTGTCCCCCAGACCTCCTGGGAAGGTGTCTCTGTCCGCAATCGCTAGAGGGGCGTTGACACACCTTGTGTCAATACAGTCGGTAATACTTGTGTATTCTGCTGTCTTCACTGGTACCCCAAAGTTGGCATAATAACTCCTTGAAGGAGAAAACATAAAGCTATGGGACTTGACAATGGGGGCCTCTTCTAGGAGGAAGGGCGAGGTGGCCAGGTAGCGGCTGCTCTTGGAGCGCTCAATGGTGTGGTACATTGGAGGGTCTGAGTCCCAGGGGTTTTGACATTCCGGGACGTGGGTATAATCAGAAGAGAAAGATCTAGTGTCCATGGACGTGAGGTCTTCGAAATCAATGCTCCGGCTCGGAGGCCTGTCTGTGGGGGCAAGGGTTGCATAGGCACTACTTGAAGGGGCCGTGGAAGGTGCTAGAGCCGAAAAGCTTGGCTCTCCCAGCCCAAGAATGTTCATGGAATTGTCCAGAGGGTCTATATCACAGTGGAGCTCATCCATGGCAGAGACATAGATGTCTATGCATGACGATGGTCTTCTGGAATCAGGAACGATGGCCAAGGTGTTGGCAGGGGCTGCAGGAGCTTTCGGTTCTTTTGCTACTGAGTGGGAACTAGTAGCCCGGTGTAGGCTCAGGGACCTTTCTTTAAAAATGCTTTCCAACTTTTCTAAACCACCTTTGTCTTTCACATTGACTGAATAGAAAGAATGGCTTCGCATACGGGGCATTGAGGTGGGAGAGGTTGGGGACATGGTCTCCTCACCTGCAGGGTCTATACTCTCTTGGAGTTTGAAGGTGTTCCCTTCCTGGCTGTTGAAGCTGCTCTGGCGGACGATGTAGGCTGCATCTGTGCAGTCCGACGAGGTCCGTGAGCGGATCTTGTTGGACTCAGCCCTCTCCAGACCTGTCAGGCGTTCCAGGGCTGTGGCCATGCGACCGATGAGGTCCTCCAGCTGTGCCAGCCGGATGTCCACGGTCTGGAGCGAAGCCTTCATGGAGTGTTCTCTCTCGTTGACTTCCTCCAGCCTCATGGACATGTTCTCCACCCTATGTGAGAAGGAGAGAATGAGAGTCACTCAAGTCGAGTTCCTCTGCTGGGGAGAGAGAGAGGGAAGGACAGAGGATCTCAAGACTGTACTCTCCTCCCAGAAGGAAACTGGGATTATGGGAAGTAAGGGGGGGCTGAGGGAAAGGGGGATAGCCTTGCTGTTATTACTGAGAATCACAGAATGCAAAATATTTTGGTGCTTGTGGTTTGAAGGCTGACAGGAGTGCAGGGGGAAGAGTCTCTTTAGGAACACTAGGAAGGGAGTAGTGGGAACCCCAAGAGCAAAGAAGCATGGATCCAGGAGAAGAAGCTAGTGGTGGGAAGCCAGCTGCAACAGGGCTCAGGAGCTATTTTGAACCAAAGCTTAACGTTCCTGTAGGCTCCGAGGTGGCTGGGGTATTAAGTCTTGTGGAAAACTGTAAAGAGTAGTGGAATTCATTTGCCTGCAGAATGGTGGGTGTGTTTAGCCCTAACTACCTAATAGTCTGATGATTTAAGGCATGGACCTAATTGAAAAGGGTTTACTGTAGAAGCTAAAAGATCATAAGTCCTAGAGTCAAATTTATATGTCCGTTCCATTACTAGACGGCTTCCTTAATTTTTTTAGTGTGTGTGTGTGTGTGTGTGTGTGTGTGTGTGTGTGTGTGTGTGTGTACAGATGTGCATGCCTCCTTGTGCATGCACGCAGAGACCAGAGGAGAACATCAGGGGTCTATCTCTAGAGCTCATCTGCTTTTGTTACTTGGGACGGGGTCCCACTGACCCTGGAGCTTGTGGCTTTTTTGTTGCTATCATTAGACTGGCACCCAGCATTGCTCTGTCTCCACCTGCTGAGGATATAGGCATGAGGGCCATGCCTGGCTTTGTGTGTGGGGGGTGCTGGTGATCAACCCAGGCCTCATGCTTACTCATCCAGTGCTCTTCCCCACTGAGCCATCTCTCCAGCCCAATACACTGCTTTCTTTAAACCATAACATTGTTTTCTTAAAAAATGAAGCTCAACTGGGTGTACATCCTATATATAAATAGGCCTGAAGACTCGACCAAGAATTCTGGGTCAGACTTCAGCCACTCAGACTTGATTTTGACCAATTAACTCAGAAGATAAAATGCAGACATAAATGATAAGAATTTTATGGGTCAGGAATTCCTAAGGAGAAGGAAACACAGAGTCACCAAAATTTTTTAAGCCATTGTGAAAACCAGAAAACCAGATGTTTTATGGGAGGAAACCTTTGTTTAGCTTTTCCTCTCTCATGGGTGGCTCATTTCAGAGTAACTCAGAAGGTGATCATCAGACAGTCCAAGAGAGACAGAGGTAGAGGTGGCTGGTACCCTCTTGCGTTTTCACTTTCAATTCTGAGCCCCAGACTTGCATAACACAAAAGTAGAATTATATAATATTATATAAACTATCTGGAATGTCCACAGTTTAGTGAAATAAACCATGTGTGTCTATCCTGATATGTGTATCATACAAACTGACACACATGTATCTAACTCTGTTCCCAACTTCCGCTATCTCTGTTAAAAGAATGCAAACAGGTTAGGTAGGCAATGACACCTGCCATTCCACTCAGAGAGGACATGTCCCGGAGGATGTGTGAGATGCCCAGTATGGATCTTTGGTCTCATGGGGGGGGGGTCTCTGTTCCCCTTGTACCTTTTGTTTGTGTTGTGCTGTGTACAGTTTCAGATTTGGAAAATGTTAGTTTTTGATGCTGTTACAAATGCAAAATACCCAACAATAAAAAGAAAAAACAAACAAACAAACAAACAAACAAACAAAAACAGGCAACAGAAGCAGTATGAGGCTTGGACTTACACCTCTGGGTTTGGCCACAAGGTCACGTTGGTCCCCTGGAAGGCCAGGCTATTGTCCAGGAAAACAGAGAATGGGTCTCTAGTTACCCAGAGCAGGTTGAAGAAGGAAGCAGTCATGAAGGGATGCAGACACCCATGAGAGGCTCTGGAGGAGATACCGTAGCTCCTCTGGGCTTTCATCAAGAATTCCTGACTCAGTCAAGATATGTTCACATGTGCCTGTGTCTCCCTCTTCACCTCGCTTCCTTAGAGAGGCAAAGCCTTCCTGGTGCCTCAGTACTCCTCCCTTTCTCTCTTTCTTTCCTCCCAGCCTATGCCTTGTCTGAATTCAAAAAGCCTTTCAAGGCTCAATGGCATATGCTGTGGAAATATGTCTGAACAGTGTTAATGTGCCCACATGGCACAGTTTTCTGGAAAGCACATGGCTATATGTCCATTCATAAACAGATTTTCCAGGCCTCAGAATGAGAGCATTCTTCAGATTTACAGTGCCTTCCTCTGTTGGCCGGAAATCTACTTTACATCATGTCATCATAAAATGCTCTATTTTGTGGCGATAGATGTGTATAAAATCTGTGCATGGCTCTACACTTTCTTAATACTGGCTTGGTACCTATGAGTAAAATCACTCGTGACATATGCAAATATACCTATGTATCTAGACTGCATTTTTAAAAGAAATAATGAGCCAGGACAAACAAAAATGCCTTTTAGGGGCTGGAGCGATGTCTCAGTAGATAAAACATTTTTGAGGACCAGAGCTTGGATTCCCAGCACCCATATAAATACTGGGAGGAGACGGTGGTCTACCTGTAATCCTTGAACTTGAGAGGCAGAGACAGGGGATGCCCTTGGGAAAGCTGGCTGGTTAGACTAGCTGAATTGACAAGCTGTAGGTTCAAGTGAGAGACCCTGCCTCAGTGAATAAAGTGGAGTGCAACTGAGGAAGACATGACAACCTCTGGCCACACACACACAAACTGCACACGTGTACATGTGCTTTGGACACAGAGAGCACACTCAATTGGTAAAATGGGCCCTGCCATGAAGCACTGCTGGGGACCTGGGCCAGGGAACTCACCTTTCTGACGTCACCCGTATCCTCTCATCGTTGGACGAGTTGAAGCGATCATCCTTTTCTCTGAAATATTCCTCTATGCACTGCTCTTCGAAATCATGCACTTTTTTGAGCTCATCGTCAGTTATGAAGAGTTCTGTGAGATAAAGAGAGAGGCATGAAGCCGGGCAGCAGACGATGCCATCTGATCTGTGGGCTTAGTATGATATTCTTAATAGGAATGGAGGCTGGGAGAGGACTCCTTGATTCTCTTTAACCTTGATTCTCAGGTTCCAGGCTGAATGCGAATCTACTCAGGCCACTCACATCACTGTCCCTTAGGAACAGTGTCCAGATCTCAGAAGCTCACCCAAGTGCACCTGGAGCACCATGGGAGCTGGTGAGAGTCACATGTGACACAGCAGCTGTGGGCATAGCGAAAGCCCAGGAAAAGGAAGCGACCAGAGCATGGCAGCTTCCAAAGGCTGTGGAGTCTGTCAGACAGACATTATGGATTGAAAATCCTTTTTAAGTCTATTGAGGCAGGAAATATGTATGCTTATACATGTTCCCAGTTTCCCTTGAAATCATCAGTCATCATGAGACTCAGTGTTTTGGCCAAGAAACAAAAGAACTCTTTTGCAGGGAGAGGGATCGTGTGTGTATTAGGAAGAGATTTTTGCTTTCCTGATAAAGCAGGTTCTCTCTCTCTCTCTCTCTCTTTCTCTCTGTGTGTTTATGTATACACACATACACGCACACACACACACAGAACATACACATGCTTCCCTTTTTTATATTCTTAAAATTTTTCCTATCTGGAACAAATATGATGACTGAAGGTACAGTAACAATTTTGTGACCCTGAAATAAGCTAGTATAGGGGAAGCAGCTGAGTCTAAAAATAAAACGACTCTGGGCCTTTAACTTTAGTGAGCGACTGCTGAGCTCTGGCTATAGCTTCACTTTTTGTCATAAAAGAAAAGGAAAGCCTTTTAAAAATATTGTGCTATTGTTCCAATGTTCTGCTCATAGAAGGTAAGTATTCATAAATAATATAGCAGTAGAAAGAGCCTAGTGAACATTTATCGGCTTATAAATTGGGGTTAGGAAGATCATTGCTTTAGACAACCCCCAAATGAGGAAGTCTTCTTCATCTTGGGGCCTTGAGTTACCACAGGGATTGTCTCAGATGCTTGGAGCTCTGACTGTCTTACACCTTTGGGGCTGTGTATCCTGAGATTTTCTTACTTGCTTGGAGGCATGGATGTGAACTAGCTGGGGCATACAAAATGTGCCTAATGCAGATGAGAGTAAAGAAAATACTAGAGTCAGACTATATTTCCTAAATATGGCAGGCTTTTGAGGAGAGGGAGGACATTGCCAGGAGGGGACTACCTGGGATTCAGTCATAGAGTCTTGGGCTGGAAGGAGAGGAAGGATGAGAGACCATGTAGCAGGTTGGGGACGGGGGATGGGGGGAGGAAAATGGGGGTACCATTACAAGACTTGCTCTTCAAAGTATTATTAAAAATTAATAAGTTAAAATAAAAAGACTGATTTTATAAGAGAGAGAGAAAAGGAGGGAAGGAGAGAGAGACGAGAGAGAAAGAGAGAGAGAGAGAATGTATAGAGCCTCCCAAAGTACATGGCTGTGTTTGATAGCAGAAGGAGTTGACCAAGTACTTAGTTGGCACCTTGCAAAAGTGTCTCACTTGACTTTCATGACTGCATGTACTGTGCTTTTTTTTTTTATTAAAGAATAAAATTTTATTTAGACAATCCATCACCACGTCCAATTTGACCAAGTAACTGAAAGTCTAGGCTCCAGAGTGCTTTCATCTGAGGCTCTGTGAGACTTAGCACTGGGGACTTTTAGTGCAAATGAAAAGCTCTCTTTCCCCTGGTGGGTTAAATCAATGCAGGGCCTTCCTCTCTGTTCTTCATCTTCCTCATGGAGTACCAGTTCTGAGATCTTTCCTTCTGAGAAGTCTGACACTTTGTTCCCCTCTGCCACATGTTGAGAGACCTGGTGGTGGGTGAACAAGCAAACCACGTATGTTCCAGAGTCTTTAGAGCTCTGTGGGTCTGTCTCCCATTGGCCTGCAAAGTGGCCAAGCACGGGGCTCAGTGGAACCAGGTTCCAGGACCACCCCTGGTCCATTGAATGTGAACTGTGCCCTACAAGTATATGTTTTAACCCTTGGTCCCTAGCTGGTGGTGCTGTTTTCGGGGTTGTGGGATCTGATTGATGGAGGTGGGTGGGTAGGGTGGATGTTTGGGGGTTATAGCTTGGCCCTGGTCCTGGTCTAGTTCTGTCTGTATCCTGGTCCACTAAGATATAAAGACCCCCCCCTCTGTTCCCACTGCTAAAGACAGAGTTGTCTTGGCTGTCATGTTTTCCTCACCTTGGTGGCTGTCTGTCCCTTAAGTTGCCCTTCTCTGTCTGGTGTTTGGTCTCACTGATGTGATAAGCAAGGTTAGCCTACCATAAACAATGCCCGTTTTATTGTGAGTGATTAGGGGTGGAAATGGAGGTGAGTAAGCTCTCAGCCCAGTATTCCTCTGCACAGGGTAACATTCATGATAGCGTTCTTCTTCCCCAACCCATGTTTCTCAGGATGGTGAGGTTCCAGAGCATGAAACTGTAGGGCAGGGCTGGGGAGATGGCTCAGTGGTTAAAGTTGCTTGCTTGTAAAGCCTGCTGAGCCAGGGTTCAATTTCTCAGTCAGCCACATAAAAGCTGGACAAGCATTTATCTGCAGCATCAAGAGACCCTGGTTTGCACACACACACACACACACACACACACATCAATTAAAAAAAACACACAGACCATCCCAGCTTTCTATTTGCCTCAGCTTGTGTTTCAGAAAGAAACAGTGACTTTGGAATTACCAGCTTTTGGCAACACTTATTATTTGAATTTCTACATAGAAACTGGGCACTGCTCTATCAGGGAGATCTCTAAGAGCTTCAGATTTAGAGAAACAGTTAACTAAGGAAGGGGTTTTAAGCTTTAGGAACACTAGTGTCCCATAGAGGGAAGTGGATTCCTGAGCCCAGATCCCAGAGGCTCCTGTTTGCAACTAAAGTAGGCGTGGACTTAACACACTGGAAAAACGCACACTAGCTGGATCCCCAGTGGCTCCTCCCAGAGTGCTGGCACCTGGGGACACACAGAACCTTCTAGAGCACAGCTGGGAATGCTAAGTTTCCTGCCATGTGCCACACACTCTTTCACAGGGAGGAATTGTTCTGCCCTAATGCCTAATGCTCCTTTCAGAAGCGCTGGGCTAGAAAGGCGAGCAGTGGCGGAATCTGCTGCTTTGTCCCCTGAATCATGGAAATGCACGGGCCATTTCTTCATGAGGTGTCATAAGAACAACTCGTAGGACTTAGGAAATATTTAAGACCTGCAAAAACGATGAGAGTCCCAGAAGTGCGTATGGAAGAATTAAATTCATGCCACACCGCTTAAAAACCCTATCTAATGTGGCACTGGGCACATGTTCATATGGTTGATTTGTTTTGTGATAGAGAAGCTGGGGATCTAGGAGGTGTTAAACCCCTCTGGGGAAGGCCAGTTTTAATCATTCAGAAGGATTTGAGGCTAAGCATGCTGGCTTCCACTTCTTTTCAGGCCGACCCTCCGGCCTCATCCTAAGTCTGCAGAGCTGTGTGGCCTCTGCAGGAAGAAGGAGATGGGCCTGGGACCCCCTCATGACTGCCTATGGAAAGCAGTAGAAACATCTGGCTGTGGACTGTGGCTCGCAGCTCACTCAGGCCATAATCTCTTTCGTCTGGGTCACTGTCATGCTTCCTCCAGCGGCAGCACACGTGCTGGAATATCATGGTCATGTGGCTGAAGATGATGAGAGGGGGCGGCAGGACCGGCCTCTCGTGGAACGTCATGATGAGCTGGTATCTCTGAAACTTCCACACTTGGTTGGATATTGACTTGACCTCAAAGAATGTATTGCTGAAACAGACCAGAGAGAATCACGTGAGACAAGCAGTGCATCGCTGGCTGGAGCATCAACCTCCTAACCTCCTCCACCTGTCTGGCCACCCTTGTGCCCGGAGAAGGGGCCACTCACTTAAACACTGCAATGAGGAGGTTGACCAGGAGGATGTTCGCCACCAGGAGGTAGCAGGCCATGATGGCTGGCACAATCCATGCTCCTGTCTTGCAGGGGGGCAGCTGGATTGTCTTGCCATCCTCTCGTGTCTCATTCTGTCCACAGGGAGCTGGAGGAAGTAACACAGGTGAGAAATGAGACATTATGGCTTCTTGATTAAAAAAAAAAAAGACTGATTTGAATGAGGGTTTAAATGGAAGGGGGAAAATACAGCCATGTCAAACAGACAAAAGTTCCAAAAAAGCCAAAATGGGAAAATGAAAGCTTCGTGAATATTGCAAAGGAACAGTGTTCAGAAGGGAGACACTTCTGTCTGAGTCCCCAAGCTGTCCTCAGACTACAAGAGGTGACTGGAGCTGCTTGCTTGTTCATTCTGTCCCTTGGCCCCTGGCACCAGTGAGGGGCACTTATCTTCCTAGGTGCCTAGTGAGGGCTTTCATGGGGAGCTCCCAAGGGCCAGAGTCCTACCTCCTGGCATGTTACTTTCAAAATGTGCTGTGGATATCATGGGCTGACAGCCTTGGAGCAGAGCATGGAGGGCTCTTATTGATTGGGAATTAACACCGGGGCAGCTGTTAATTGCTACGTGGAACAATCCACAGGCTCTGAGCTAACGATTTGCTGTCTCGGTATGGAAGGAACAGCACAGGGCAGCGCCTTGGGAAGTATTTAGAGAGCTTGTTACTTGGTGCTCCTGATAGATGGGATTTCACTGGAAAGGAGGGGAATGGGGGCAATGGGCAGGAACCACGGAACCCGTAATTACCTGCTTTTTTCAGGCACATTTTCATTCCAAAAATGTACTTTACAGGGTGCAAGGAACACAACCATAGAAAATAAAGAGGCAAATGGGGGAGGGGAGGGGAGGGACAGGTCAGAAGGTGATGTGTGGGAACTGAGTGAGCATGAGTAATGTGTTTCGAGTTTCTTGGTAAATGCAGCGAAAAGGTCCTCAATAATGCTTCAAGCACTGCACAGTGTGCCAGACAATGCCCTTAGCTTTCAGGGGCAGGTGAGGTGGCCCTCTCTCTCCTGCTCCCTTACATTGGCCTCGTGCATACACATGGCACGCCCATATGTGCCCACACAGTCTGTATTTGCTGGCTGGATGCTGCAGTTGCACGGGCTTCTGTCAACCAGTGCACTTCAGGTGTCAGGACAGCCTGAGGAACCTCATCTAGATTCTCCAGCAAAACGTGCAGCCTAAGTGAATTAGATGATCCTTGCGACAGTGAGAACGATACTAAAAGTGAATCATTAAGAGGCCACCTTCATTTGGTAATATCAGCAAAGAAGCTGTGAACATTATCGGCAGCAGTTAGTGCAAAACATTGCTCCAGGAGGGCTCTTAATGACACCCTCGTTCTGGGCATTTGTCTGTATTAATAGGTGTGATGATTCAGACTCACAGATGTCTACCTCTCATGGCAATGAACTGAGTGCCTTTCAGCCCTGACAAGCAGCAGGTTTCAGGAGAGAGAGAGTAAGTTATGTGGGTGGTTCTGTGACACCAGCCGGTTCCCAGGGAATGCCCTAGGGCTTTGTACCTGAGACAGCACATGGGTAGAGACCAGGACTGTGTGGGTCGATGCCTGTCACTGGGCTTCCTCCTCCTTTTCTGCTTTTGGGACTTGGTACTTGGATATTTGGGACATGCTGTCATTTCTTCTTTATCAGCGATGGCCAGACTCCTTGCGGTAGATACCTGTAGATTCTAGCTGCCCATGGTCCACTGTCCCTCCTTAGGTAAGAGCATCCTGGTTTCTCCTGTGGATCACCTTATCCCACTGTTAGCCCACAAAGTTTGGGTAAAATGAACTCTAATTCTAGTTGATGACTAGTCAGTGGGTTTTATCCCCTAACTGAGGCAGGAATGGACAAGTGAATCAAGCCTGAACACTCCCAGCCAGTGAACATCAATCAGCCTTGGGGTATTGGCTGGAAATTGTGTAAAGAGAAGTGTTCCTTTTATAGTGCAATGCAATGTCACCAAGCACAGAGGGCCTGCCTGAGCACCAGAGATTCCATCACAGAGAAGAGAAATTGATTCCTGACCCAAGCATGCTGGAAACCAGCTCTCTCCAGTTCCGTGAAGAACACAATTCCGTTCTCCCAAATTCAGTTTGAATTGGGTCTCTATCACATGAAATTAAGCATCCTGACATGGTGGTACATGCATATAATCCCACCACTAGGGAGGCCTTGGCAGGAGGAGGCTCGTGAGTTTTGAAAAAAACCCAAACTGACTAATGCAATCATTCCCAGCTTCTGTCTATGGGTCAGTAAGTAATACAGAATATTCCCATTTTGGGTACCTTCCCTACTCTGGAGAGATTGTAATTAGAACCCTGATAGTCTTAGAAAGATTGAAAGACCCACAGAAGAGACCCCTGATGCCAACTGTGAACCAGTGTCTGAGTTTCAGGAGCCAACAGAGTTTCAGCTCTTCTCTTTCTTCGAGAAGCAGGAAGTAACTCATGGTGTTTACACTGATGAAGCTCAGCTTCTGTCCAACACAGGCTCTGCACTCAGAAATTGGTGATACAGACTAGACCTAGTACAAAACCAGGCAGGTCCGTGTGGTTGGATGACTCCAGGAACCCCTAGAATTCTACAAATGGAGTCTTGGGGTGGGGTGCAGACATAGGGGAAGGCTTCACTTACTCAGTTATAGCCAAACTCAAATCACTGGACACCTGGTTCCACACTGTTTATTTAGGTGGGTCACACTGACACTCGCAGGGAGGGAGCTGGAAATGCCAACTCTCTAATGATGTATTCATAGGTAGAAATGGGCAGCTGGGCTTGGGAACACACTGGTAGGCTGCTAACAATCTGGCCAGAGTATGCGGATGCTGAAAAAAAAAACACCCTTTTCTCAACACACTGTAGAGCTGCGTTCTGGTGGCTGAAACGTTTTTCACAAACCTTTATAACAGCTCAAAGGATTGACAATATAGCTCAGTGCTTGCCTACCATGAGTGGGACCCTGGGTTTCATTCTCAGACTGAAAGTGGTGCTGAGAGGGGACAGACCCGAAAGAGGGCCAATAGTGTCCTTACTAGAATATAAACTTTGGAATCGGGGCTATTGTCTATTTTGTTTATGAAACAGAACATAATCCCTTGACCACTTCCTAGCCCATGGTAGGTGCCTGATAAATATGTGTTGAAGAGATGCAGGCAGGCATGATTATTCTGAATATCTGATAGATGCCAGATATTTCTGAGACTTTTATGTAATTCATTTCACTG
>PVHP010011400.1:15974-44984 GCA_004024765.1 Zapus hudsonius | reverse complement strand
ACAGGAACCAAGGATTTTTGACACAAGGACCTCTAAGCCCGCAACAATAAAGCAGCCTTATTACTCACCCACCACGACTCAGGGAACTAAGCGGAAGAGGGGGCGGAAAGATTGTGAGAGCCGTGGTGGGGGAGACTGTCCGGAGGCATGACACCCATCAGTGACAACACACTTGGGCCAGGAAGACTGGGATGAGTACCAAGATATACAGGATCCCTTGCCACAAGGACTAATACAGACAGCCCACAGAGGAGGATATACAACTGATCAGGGATGGGGAGGGGGGGAATTGGGGAATTCGGGATAACAACGCATGGTTTGCCCACTAAATAATGTAACACATTATGGACAATAAATATATATTAAAAAAAAAAAAAGAAAAGACAATTTAACTTTCAAAGCGCAATGACAATGGAGATATCTTGACGATATCCAGGAAGACACAATGTATTCTCTACAGGGGAATATCATTTCAACTTGACAACATTCTTGTGTGAAACCACTGAGTCAGACAGGAGGCACACAATTTTTCATGTGTGGCAAGAAAATAATTGTCACTGATAAATTCTAAATCCAGTGAAACTATTCTTCAGGTGTAAATGTGAAAAAAAAATTCATGATAAGCAAAACTGAAAGATTTTTTTCACTAATATTTCTACTCTGAAAAGTCTGACTGACATAAGTTAGTTAATAGGAAAGACATCTCATTAAAAAAAGTAACCAACACTGGATAGTGAAAAGAGTTGAATGAAGGATACATAGAGTATACTGGGCTTATGACTTAGAAAATAAATTAAATACAAAAAATATTTTTAGGGCTGGAGAGATGGCTCAGCGGTTAAGGCATTTGCCTCCAGTGCCTAAGACCCCGGGTTCAATTCCCCAGGACCCACATAAG
Organism: Zapus hudsonius; assembly: GCA_004024765.1. NCBI lineage: Eukaryota > Metazoa > Chordata > Mammalia > Rodentia > Dipodidae > Zapus > Zapus hudsonius. The sequence continues at coordinate 44,086 of PVHP010011400.1, read as the reverse complement.
CCAGACCCACAAGGTGGTGGCCCTGGTTCTCTCTCTCTCTTCCTCTCTCTCTCTCTCTCTCTCTCTCTCTCTCTCTCTCTCTCTCTCTCTCTCTCTCTCTCTCTGCTTGAAAATAAATAAATAAAATATTAAAAAAAATATTTTTAAAATAAGCAAGGGGAAGGGATCTGAATAGAAGTGAGGTGAACATAGTCCATTTAAAGGGTGAAATTAAAAGTACATGATGAACAATGAGTGTATACAAAGACCAAAACCTGTGTTGTAAAATTAAATCATACTAAGTAGTTAATTTAATGAAGGAAATTATCACCTTGATATGGTCTGCAAAGAGGTCTTGTGGGAAAGACCAACCAGTCATATTGCAAGTAAATCATGTCATGGAGCAGATCAACATCTTTCAGAAGATGATAAATCATCTTGCAAGACATTATGTATTTAGGCAGGATTCAGTATAGTTGTCATAAAAGTTCTTGAGGTTTACTGCTTTAAACCTAAATTTTGCATAATCTCATATTATATTTGAATTCTAAATTAGAGATATCAATCTTCCAAAAATACTTCTTTATTTCTTCTGGTAATGTTTTAATCTGAGAAAATATACCTAGAAAGCTTTGATTTTGTTTTTCTGTGACTTTAAGTGTTTTAAGGAGAAAGTAAAAAATAAAAAGCAGGGCGTGGTGGCACACACCTTTAATCCCCTCTGGAGGCAGAGGTAGTATCTGTGTGATCAGAAACACAAAGACACGAGAAGTTCCTCTACTGTGAAAATGTGAATTGCTGCATTTTTCTTGAAAAACAAAGATTGTTTCCCCAACTCTATGAATCGTGCTTCTATTTATTTATTTTCAGCAGATTTTATAGGAAAGAAAATTATCAGCAGAAAATTATTTATTTTCTAGGAAATTTGTATTTTGGTAATCCTAATTAAAACACTGTTGGGCAAAAAACAAATTTAGAAGAAAAAAGTTCTTAGCATTATTATAAATTTAAGGTTATTTACTCTCAATTAAGTCAAAGCCACAAGCCAGGAAATATAAGATAAAGAAAATCTCATTTTTCTCCAGGGAAACAACAATAAGGTTGGGGTGTGCAAGGCTGATGTCCAGCTCTCTGTGGGACATTCTCCTTTCTGTCCCTGGTTTAGCAGTGGTAATGCACCCCTTTGCTCCAAGAGGTTTACAGAAAGAGTTTCCTGGGCCCTGATAAGCTGCTGGTATGTTGGCAGTTCTGCTCAATGAAGTTAATGGGCTCTCTGATGACAAATATTGGTCAGATATTGGCTTGGAATCTGAAATACTCTGATATAAAGAAAGTGTTATGATTATTTAAATACTCTTCAGTTAAACCAAGTTTAGTATCAATAGTTGCCTAGTGAATCTATAAAATAGTCATTGGAGCCTGTAAAATCAAAACTGAAATTTCTGAATTTAGTGGATCCTTTTCTATGTTCCAAAATAATGTCCATAGTCCGACCTGGCTATCAAAACCTTGGGGGCCATGGATAACCTACAGGGACAAGATGTACCTGTAGTGCATAGGTAGTTGGGATGGTTTATATTGACTGTTGTTGACAGGACCGAGAATTACCTAAAAGGGGAGCCTCTGGATGTGTTTCTGAGCCATTATCTAGATTAGGTTAGTCTCTGGGCAAACCTGTGAGTGTCTGGATTAGGTTAATTGAGGTGGGAAGAGCCACTTTAACTGTAGGTGGCGCCCTTTCACAAGTTTGGGCTGTGGACTGCATTTATAAAAGGAGAAAATGCACTGAGTACAAGCGTTGATTGCTCTCTGCTTCCTCACTTTGAACTGAATGCTACTAGCTGTGTCATGCCCCTGCCTGGATATCTTCCCTCTGAACTCTAAGGCAAAATCAACCCTTCCTTCCTTCCTTAAATTCTTTCTGGTTAGGCATTTGATCCCAGCAAACACTGAAGAGTAAAGTGCTTTGTTTGACCCAGGAGTCCTGTCTCCCATCAGAAAATCAGCAAACACATTCATTTATCAGCTTGTCTTATCATCTTTGGGCATGCTTAAAATGCAAGTTTATAAGAACCCTGTCCACATTCATGTGGATACAAGAGAAGTTTAATCCTCAGTCTAAATAGGCGAAATTAAAGCAAAAATAAATAACTCAAAATTGCCATGATCTAAGACTTGTTACTGACCCTTATTTCTAAGAGAAACAATAGGAACATAAATACATGCATGTAAGTACATAGTTTATGAATAAAGTAGAATGAAACATTTTAATAAATTAAAATATATTTTCAAAAATATTGATGGATAATTCTGGATAATTATTTGTGTAACTTGCCTGCCATTAGATAATAGAGTTATTTTACATATGTAAATACCACAAAGGATGTTACCAGCATATTCATTACCTTCATTTATTTCATAAAGCATTCAAAATTAAAGAATAGAGGTCTCATTGTATGCAGATAAAGATATTTTGAAAGTTGCATGCTCAGAGAGGGATGAATGAACACAATGAAACGGTAGGATTAGATATTTGAGGAGTGGTGAATGACACTGACAGCCAGAACTCCACAGAACACATTGCAGGGAGGCAGAGCCTGTGGGAATTGTCTGGAAAAGACTGCCTATATAGCATATTTATAAGCAGAAGCTTCAGGGTTTTAAAGGAGTTATGATCTTTCAATAGCTCTCTTTTTGGTGACATGATGAAATGGCGAAAAATTGAGGACATAAATCCATAGTGCCATGTTCCCTTCAATACAGCATGAGTTAAAAATCATCTTTTACAAGGACAAAAAAAGTGAGAAAACCAAAGCAGAGTAACATCCACTAAATAGCTCTAAATGAGTGAACTGGCAAGCAATATATGAATATTCGTTGAGGATTCTAACACTTTCTGAGATAATATCTTCACAACAGTAAAAACAGTCAGAGGAAAGCAGGTGTGAGAGTATTCCAGGCTGTTTGCCAGGTAATGGAGTGAGAGAAACCATGGACTTCAAGCAAGTGTGGGCAGTACCAGCCAACTGATAACGGGGTTAAAGTAATGGATGGGTATCAATGAGCTAAACGAATTATGTTTTAACTGAGAAGTAGAACTAGAAAATATGCCCATCAAATGGTGTGAAAGGAAGATAGGACCTTCAAATTACAGCAGTTCCTTGTCTTGGCAGGGTTAATATGATGTCATGCAAATTGCCAACCAAAATTCACTGGAAATGGAGGTTGTTTCGTTTAAAGACTCTCAAGTACTTTGAAAAAATTCAGTAGTTTCACCAAAAGCTTTTTTAACTGCTCTTCATTTAAACCAAACTTACTATATATAATTCCCAAATTTATAAAATCATCCTTGGCATGCAAGGAAACCTCTGTGCACATCATAAAATGACTGTACAAATCAATGCTGAAGATTATAGTCAGTCTGGCTATTTCTCATAAATCCCTTTAAACTTTTCTTAGATCTAGGAACTAATTTCTTAGCAAATATCGAATTCCTTATTTATATTTACTTATACTCATCTCTGTATAAAATATTGAGAGAATAATGATGTAGTCAAAATATGTACAGAATAAATATCTATTTGTACAATTAATAATAATTTCTGAAACACTAAAATGTTATCTTGTTATTCTGGAAAATGATTTGAGGTTTTAATGCTAACAAGAAAAGACACTCTTCTATTACTTTTTTTTTCCTTCCTTTTCAGAATAGCAAAAACTGTGGGTCTGACCTTATCTGCCTGGTGCAACTGAAAATGAGATACAGGCAGGTGAAATCCATGTGGGAAAACACTGAACTTGTTAGAAAATAGGATCTCCCATTCAGTAAAACAGGTGTCTAATTGCTCTTTGTTACATTTATAATTGGGAGCACTATCTGTAGCTCATATTATTAATCCAAATTAAGTAAATCTATTAAGATAATTGACTTTTGCAGCACTTTGGGAGATTTTATCATAATTCAAGTTTAGGCCTTCAGACAATGTGTTCCTGTCTACTTACTATAAGACAGCATAGGAGATGCTTCAAATTTTATTTTCCATTTATACAGATATTATAAAATTTGTACATGTCCTCAAGTTATTCAGCCAGGGGCTTCTTTTAGGATTAGGGATTTATTTACTAAGACTGAAATCTAAGTATTAAACAGTTCTAACAACTGAGATTGCAGTTACTTCAGTATGCAGTCATCTCCCTCTACTAGCCTAGGTCCTCCCTCGAGCCACTCTTAATTAGATTGGAGTTGCCTACGAATTTGATGAATTATGAACTTGCTATGTCACATTATAGTTTTACCTTTATTTTCTATGAGGCCTATAAGATCAGCAGCAGGTTTAAATAAGGGGTGCTTACACATACTGCTTTGTCAGAAGCAGTTTCAGGTCCCTTTTAGTATTCCCTTTCATGCTGAAAACAGTCTTAGTTTGGATGGTAAAGAAACTCAGTTAACTTACAAACTCTTGTCTCTTCAACAACTAACATAAATTGAGATGAATGATAGTCACTCAATGTAGGTTTATAGAATTGGGCTGAAGAAAAGTAGTTCCATGGTAAAACACTCAACCTAGTGTTTGCAAGGACGAGTTTAAGCCCCCGTACTCACAAAACAAAATGAAATTCATTTAAAATTAATTAAATGAAGAAACTGATCATAGTTTCCTTTAATTCTGCTCTTGAAGATATTTTGAAATGTCCTCTCTTTATGACTGGATCGTTCATGACAGAAAAGCTGAATCAGCACATAATAAACTCAAATATCTTGTTTCAAAACTTGCTAACATTTTCAAATATAACTTGAGAAAACTGTATCTGTACTTATTTGAACAGTTATCTGCTTTCCAGCTTACTTCCTTCTCTGTGCTTCCTCCCCCCTCTTTCTTCTTAGTGACTTGTTATCTTTCATAATTCTTCATGATATCCATGCAGGCAAAACTGAAAAGATCTTTATGCAGTGTCTCTGTTAAGTATAAAAATATTTCACTTATAGCTTTCAGTACTTCTTATCTATTTCTTTTTGAAGAATTTGCTCATGAATTATACATCCCAGCACAGCATGAAATATTCAACCCATCTTTTTTCATTCCAGGAGAGTCGACCAAACAAAGAGCAGTTTGAACATCAGTGAGTGGGTCTGTGAATAATGCCATGAGTACTGTTTAACAGTATTTCCCTCAACGGGGCTTTTGTGAAAAGTCCAGCAGCAAAAGATTTCATAGAAAATGAAGCTCCATAGAACTCATTCACTTACCTGAAACATAAATTTTAGATTAAGGTATATTCTTCAAAATACAGGTTGTTTTTGAAAAGTAAGATAGAAATAACATTGCTGAAAAATGGAAAATAGAAATAACATTGCTGAAAAAATATAATCATATAATACTGTAATTGAGCATATTTTAGGAAACTGGAAAATGTTAGTTTAGATGTGTTAGACTAATAATTGCTTTTGAATAGTAACAAAGATGTTCATCACCAAATTGATTTGAAATTGCTCAACCATTTTTTGAGGTAATTTTTAAACAATATTTATGGAAAATGTAAATCTGGAAAGCATAGAGTCTTCTCCGATAGAGTCCTGTCTGCTTGTTTGTCATCTGTGCAGACTGATCAAGAACTGAAAAATTTGATGGCAAAGTTGGTAAAATATTGAGTTCAACAAAATATAAATCTCTATCCTCTGGCCCCATGGTCCTTGAAAACTCCATTGCCTTATTTCTCTGCAATAACTCCATGTTGCTGATTCTCACAAATCATCCATAACCATTATATAAATGCTGGAAAAGTTCTAATAAAAGTTACTCTGCCCTGACAGAAGGTACTGTTCAATGAGTTAAATGATAATTCATGTTTAATCGTATTGTTCTGTTTATTCTCACAGTAGCATGCATTGTGTCTTAAGCAACAAGCTACAAGAATACAAGTAATGGGGTTCTTTTTAATATTTTATTTATTCATTTTCAAGGGGAGAGAGAAAGTGAGAGAGAGAGAGAGCACCATGGCCACCACCTTGTGGGTCTGTCATATGTGGGTACTGGGGAATTGAACCAGGGGCCTTAGGCACTGGAGGCAAGTGCCTTAACCGCTGAGCCATCTCTCCAGCCCTAATGAGGTTCTTTTGTACATCAAAAAGCACCACATACTTAGTGCAGGAATGTATGGCTGAACTCTAATAATTAAAGAGAAATGAAATAATAAGGATATAATGCATAACTCCTGGTATTTTATAATATTACACAAAATATATACTGCTCTTTTGTGAGGAAAGGCCCACTTCTTTGTTCCTAGATCGTGAGTAAGTATTGAATTTGCTTTGGTGGAAGATATGAGCAGAAAGGATAGTTTCTAATACAGGATTTAAGAATCATCATGGGGTTCCTCTCTACTAACTCCCACAATTCTCCAGAAACAGCTGGATTGTGAATGAAACCTGGAAGGTTAAACTGAAGTTATCAGTAGTGTTCATAGGCTGAGAAAGAGGAATGATTCATTATCCATGTGTGCTGCTAAAATCTTACAGTCCCCTTTACTGGATAAAGTGACTGTACAGAGGTCACTACCAAAAGTGAGCATTATTGTAACATAAAGTAATACAGGTAGCCCTAGTTGGGGACTATGATGAATGGGAGAGAAAATTATTACTAGATGTTAGGGAAATACATAAAAGTTGTGTTGAGATGGTAACTTGTAAACATTTGGGAGGCATAAAAGATATTCACTGAAGTACGATAGCATAGGCTCTTGGTAAGTATAGATAAGCATATGCTGATACCTCTGTATATGAGCATATGCTGTTAGATGTTGTACATACATATTGTTTAACACTATAGATGACTATGTGATATTGGGTACTATAGAATAAAATTGGTTGCATTTGAAAGGATATTAGAAATCACCAAAAACATAGTTTTTAAAAATATCTTTATTATGAATAAGTATATACATTGTATGATCAAATTTTGTGAAGGTGTCCCCATTTCCCTCCTCTCTGTCCCCTACCCATTGAGGTACTTCCTCAGTGCACATTCTGGATCTGTCCATAGGTTAGGGGGTTATAAACTGCACCAGAAGGAACCAGTTTTTCTTTCTCTTTTTTATTCTTCCCCCTTTGTGTCTTGTTGCTGAGGGGTGATATTTCTGGATATTCTCCCCTATTTTAGCTTTTACATTCTTTCCACCCCCTCTTCTGCTCAGTTCCCTGAGTCATAGTTGGTGAGTTCTGAGCCAGCTTTGTTGTTGAGGTGTGCAGAAATAAACAGGAGACCAATCACCACAGCAATTCTGATAATCCATGAAAGGTCAATGAAGACAGACACCAACAATAGTTGGTTTTTTTAGAAGTAGGGATAGAAGTAAACAACTGAATTTCCAAAGTTTCATTATTTAATTAATTCTTATTAAGAGATAAGCTGTAGAGTGATGTGGGGTAATTCATCCTAAATCTTATTCCAACCACTGGTTCAGATCAAGGATAAAGTCCCATCCTCAAAAATGATGATGAAAATTCTTATTCAAATCAGATAACATGGAGTGTATCATTTCTTTACATGGTTAGGCAAAAATACTGAATATTAAAAATGTGTATGGAATAACAACACCATTGCTTTCTCATGAAAACTGCATTTGGCTTTAATTTATTATAGTAAGGGACAATTACAGAATTGGATGGTGACACAGAAGTTAACTTGGAAAGAAAGATAAATATCAGAATCCACACAAGTTCTTGGTAGGGATGTGCTTCAAAAAAGTGTTACTAAATGTCCACATGATGTGAAGGTATCCTGTGTCTCTTATCCTTCTGAATCAGGCAAGGGGAACCTGCCCCTCCTCCAAGGATGGAATCCTCTCCATGTTCTCTGAGCTGTGGTCACAGAGAGTGAGGAGAGGATACAAGATTTTCTTAACCCTGAAACTTGTATGTATGGAATAATTTTTTGTTACAGTAGTACTCATTCCTGGAGGTTATTCCTGGACACTCATTTTACTCAGTATGAATGGACACACCATGAAAGATCAGGGACCAAAGAACAGGAGTTTAGCTTTGTCCACTTTTGCCCCCAAGGAGAAAGACGTCTTCTTACACATCACTGGTGGTTTTCAAAGCTGGTCTGTGATGTGTGCTTCTCCATTTCTTCCTGTCTTCTAGAATCCATAGAAACACTTCTCAATTCTGGTCCATTCTGAGCCATTTTCTTTGAAGTTTGCTCATGTCTCAAGATCCACTTTAAGTGTTCTCAGACCAATAGCACAGTTTTATTTTTTAATCTTCCCAGTTTCTATTTAATTCTAAATGATTTCCCCTTGGTTTATCTTCCTGCCTTCTGAGTCCCCTTTCTCATGTTTTCTGACTGCTTTTCTACTGCTTAACAGTTATTGCATTTTATAAATACATTTTTTCTTCCTAGCTGTTCCAGACATTTTCATATATACCAATATCTAGTTATGATGTGCTCTTTCAATGCTCATTTTAAGTTTTCTTTAACATCTTCAACATTATTAAATGTGTTTATCATCTAATAACTATTTGACATTGCTTTTCTAGTTATTTTAGTGCTATTATTAGAGTGTGATCAATATACTTTTGCTGTTTGCTTTTGTATTTAGGAGTAAACTCTTAAAATTTTATTAGATTTATCACAGTACAAAAAAGTCCTATAAGTAGGAGCAAAAATATACTCAGTTATTAATTTGCAGTTGAATAAGTTAAAAGTAGCTGCAGATAAGAAGCATGGTAATGTGGCACTACATATCAGTTTACTTGAGTTTCATGGGTAAAAAAAACATGGTTATGCACAAGAAGTTTTATGAAGTGGATTATTACTTACAAGTAATTATTGAGGACAAAACATGTTGAAGTTTTGTTGCAAACTAGGTACATGAGGCTTTAGAAAGCTGAACAGGTAGATACAGTCCCAGTTGCAAAAGCTGGTACACTCTAAAGACCTAGAAATGTAGTGCAGCTTGGGACTTTCATTTCAGGGCACATGCCGTGAAACAGGCACTGGTTTGAAGGATGTCTAGTCTGTAGGACATCCAACTTCCAAATTACATAAAAAAACAAAATAAAATAAAGCGAAAAAAACAGGCTCAAAACCCAGGATGTCATGAGGCAGGTTTGTTTTCCCCTACCTCAAGAATGGTATTACAAGAGAGAAAGAACGAAGCCCTTTCCTCTCTAACTTGAAATTCCATTCCCTGCCTTTTCCACAGTGGAGACCTGCATGCAATGCAAGAAGGAGAATTACATGAGGGCAAGGCTATGGAACTGTCTTGTGTCAGGCTGTATTGTGTTCTCTGCAAAGGGCCTCAGAAAGCGGACATCAAGGTTTTAATCCTACTGGATTCTTATCAAAATTTCCTGGAAAGAAATATTCTACTTTTATGTCATTCAACTGTTTATCAGGATACAATTACTATGAGCCTGAAACTGTTGATATTTTGTGGATTATCAATAGGGGGTTGTTGTCAACCTTGAGATGCAGTTCACGTTTCTCTTTCTCCTCCTTCTTGCACTGTAATTCCTGCCACATAATTTTTCTAAGGACAACGTCAACTGACTAATAGCCTTCATTGTCTCCACAGAATCCCTGTCAGGAGATGCAACAGGATATCACATCACACTCACAAGCATGAGGATTAGGAAGCTGCTTTGGTATTTGTGGTTTGAGATGGAAGATTCTACCTTTATTTTCTAATTGCATTTTACTTTTTCTGAGGTACTACTTAAGTGCTAATTTCTATATTTCACATTTTCTTGCCTCAGATTTCATGACAATTTGGTGTCTGCACATATATTTCTATAAATATTTCCATAGGCTTCTTAAGAGCAGCTAGTGTTTCTACCAAAAACTAAATAACACGGCCCCTAGTTGCTTACTTGCATCCTTCTAATGTGTTTTCATTAAAAGACAACAACTGAGCTGGAGAGATGGCTCACCAGTTAAGGCACTTTCCTCCAGTGCCTAAGGACCCTAGTTCAATTCCCCAGTCCACATAAGCCAGATCCACGAGGTGGTGGCCTTGGGGTTCTCTCTCTCTCTCTCTCTTTCTCTCTCTCTCTCTTTCTCTCTCTCTCTCTCTCTCTCTCTCTCTCTCCTTGAAAATGAATAAATAAAATAAACCACAGAAGCCATTGATCAGCATTGAGAGACCCTTCGAGGCCCAGAATTGTATCCAGCCCCCAGATGGCAGTTAGTGCGGTGCTGGAAGGCACTGCAGAAGCTGCCAGGGGAAGCTGGTCAACGACAGCTGGAGCAAACAGAGACCACTGGGATGAAATACAGCCTATTGCCATGAGTAGGCTGACCACACCTCCTACTGGAAGAGAACAGCTAAGCAAGAAATGAACACTTGTGCAATGGAGGAGCCAGAGCCTGGGGGAGGCAATCAACAGCTTTTAAATTCAGCCAAATATTCTACTTAGTGAGGGGGAGCTCTTAACTGGAACTGGGGAATTAGGGCAATATGCACTGGGAGCCAGACTCTTGGGCCCCCAATGAGAGATGCATTATGGGAATGATTGAAGGAGAGGCTACTAAAAATAGACTCTAGCTAACTCAGAAATGTGTATCCCAGTTAACCTATACTGATCTCACTCTCCGATGGAGATTATGTTTCTATCTTTCAGAATGGAGCAAGAGAGCTGTGGTTAATCCAGCACTACCAACAAACTACAGGCCAATAGCTGAAATCCAGGCAAGAGATGAGCCACCCCAGACATACCGTGGAAGATCCATACGGAACCCCGCAGAGAATGATGGGATGAACAAGTGACCCAGAGCCACAGGCAATCAATCAACACAGGTCAAGCTAGTGAGGTGAAGCAGACACCAATGATTTTTGACACAACCAAAAGCAGAAGTACAGAGACCCCTAAGTACTCAACAGTAGAACAGCCTTAATACTCACCCACCATGACTCAGGGAATTGAGCAGAAGAGGGGGCAGAAAGATTGTGAGAGCCGTGGTGGGGGAGACTCTAGAGAGGCATGGCACCCCTCAGTAACAACACACTTGGGCCAGGAGAACCAGGCTGAGTACTAGGCTATCAATGGTCCCCTGCCACAAGGACTGATCCAGAAGACCCATGGAGGAGGAGGATATCCAGCTGATTGGGGATGGAGAGGGGGGCATTGGGGAATTGGGGATAACAACTCATTGTTTGCCCATTAAATAATGTAACTCATTATGGACAATAAAAATTGATTAGAAATGCATTATTCTTTTATTGACCAAGTTCAGATTGTTTTGTAATTTTTTGCTCAGAGCTAATAAATTTGAGTAGATTTTTCAGACAAAAAATTTTAAAAAAGGCAAGAACCTTCTCAGAGTCCTTTCTAAAAATAACAACCTGAATTTACCTTTCACCCATTTAAAGTTACATTTTTATCACTGCACAATAGAAAATCCAGCTTGTGAAGGCTCCATGATAAATGAGATCTTTCTGCCATGCTCTCCAAGGCTCAGGGACCGCTGTGGAAGCAGGGGGTGAAAAATGTAAGAGCCAAAGGATGGGGAGGAGTGCTTTGGGCCTCTATCTTCTGGAAACTAAGTGGCCTCTACTTATGAACTATATCCACAGAGGCTGAAGAAAAAGTGGCATAAAAATAGCTGTCAAAATAGAAGACGGTCTAATTGAGGAGGATGAGGATGTCATTGGAAGCAGGTGGGAGAGGGAGACACAAGAATGGAGTGAAAGAAGAACATAGCCACATTACATTATGTTCCTATACGAAAATTGTCAAGAAAATAAATCCAGAATCTACATTAATACCACTAGAGTGTATGTATGTGAGCAGTTATAATGACAGGGTGATTGATTTTTCCTGAGGATTGTGGAGAGTAAATTAATTCAAACATGTTTGTGAGAATGCTATAGCAACTCTTTTTGGGAGGCTAGTCAATGTTGAAGACTGGAAAGCGTCTTCTCTGAGGGTTCTATGGAATTTTCAGGTTCAACTTGTTAATGGTTGGACATCCTATCAGTAGATATCTTCCCATGTGTCCTATAAGCGTTTTTTGCCAGGTTTATTTTCTTTTATATGATTTTGCAAGTATAAACCACAGTGTAACATGGAGCTCAGCATGCTGGTATGCATGTGCCACCGTGAGACATTTCACCATATTGGTGTTACCAGGAAGCTGGTCAGAGGTCCTGTGCTCTGTCAGGTAGAAACCTTGGGTGACGGAGGAGAAGCTCTTCAAGGGCTGGTCATTGGCAGCTTTTGTAAATTTTGGTGACTGACAGCAGTGAATTCAGGCAGCAAGCATTGCTCCAAACAAAGAACATTTTTAACAATTTCAGGAGAAGGCAAAAATAATCACTACTGGTAAACTGTGATACAGTTCTAATAATGAGAATTTTGAATAACTTTCCATGAGCACCCTACATGATAGGTAGAAATGCACATTTTCCATAGATTTACAACGAGCTAGAAATTTCTTAGCTAAAATTACAAAGTTAAGAAGTAAGATTTTCCCAATCAATAAAGGCTTACTGAAAGCAAAATGTGAGATAAAAAAACAAATTACTCCCTGTAAGTACTATGAACATATTTAGAAGAGAGTGTATGGTATAAGAAAACATTAGAAAGAAGTAACATAAAAGAAAACATTTTAAGATTGCAAATGTAAAGCAGCCAGATATCTGAGCCATAGAAACAACTGGATGTGAAAATACATACCTCTAACCCCTGTTGTGGGCAGAGGAGACGAGAGAATCACCAGGTCTCACTGGTCAGCTAGACTGACTGACATTGAGCCCCTCTAGGTTCACTGAGAAAATCTATCTCAAGACAACAAGTGAGTGAGTGAGTGAGTGAGACACTGGCTGTTCTCCTCTGGCTTCCAGCACTGCCACATATAGAACACCTGAATTTGCACACACGTGTCCATGTGCCAAGCACACACTGCACTTGCCTAAAAAAAAGTAGATTTTGGAAAATTCTATCACTATTTGTAAATGTTTGTAGTTAACAATGGGTGAATCACTACTACTTAGCAAAATGAATTATTAAATTGTATGAGGGACTGGCTAAAATTGAGTGTTTCATCAATCTTTTTTATCATTTCCTTAGAGAACACCTTCCTCTCTCCCAGTTGCTGCAGTTTTCTGGAATGGTTCCCTGTGTAGTATTCCTCCTTACACAGAATAATTCATCCTCCAGTGTACTGTAAACTACTGATATTTAATGAACACATTGATTTTTCTTAGGTGTCTTTGAAGTTGATGGGCTCATTCTTTAATTGGTACTTTTTTAATCCTTATAATTATGACCCATTCATGTAGAAGAAATTTCATTTTTAATTTGCTGGAAAAGTTATAGCAAGGGCATATTGTATGCGGACTCACAGAAAATCAAATGCTGCAAAGCTCAAAGTTCATTAATATTTACAAAAAGGCCATCATATTAATGACTTTTCCCCAATATGTGCAATTTTATGGGACCCAAAAAGTAATAATGTCCATGTAACTACATGCATCCAGGTGTAATAAGTACTTTAGTAGAGGTTATAAATTTTCAGAATTCTTTCAGATTAAATATCTATTGCAGGTGTGCTTAATGTTCCTTAACATCTATTTAATTTTGTAAACTGAATTCTTGAAAACACATATTTCAGACTCCAGTGTATTGGTAATTCTATTGGCAAAATACATTAACTTGTTTGCTGAGAGTATTGTAAGCAAAACTTACTGATTGTGTCGCTAAACCAGCATATTTATTGTGTCACGGTTTTGGAGTCTAGGAATTTGAGAAATGCTGTCAGCATGTTTGACTCCAGTGAAGGATCTTCTCTGTGTCACTCTATTTTTGAGCTTCTGGGGATTGGCAGGCAATCTGGTGTTTCTGGCTTGTGGTTGTGTATGTCTTCTCATTGTGTTGTTCTTTGCTGAGAATCCATATTACTCTCCAGAGGACAAGTCATACTGGACTCGGGGTTTGCCCTATGCTAGTATTGCCTGGACTTATCAGTTGTTTTTTAACTTATTTATTCATAATAATCAGACAAATAGTATGACCAAAGTCTTGTGATAGTACTACCTCCTTAACTTTCCTCCCAGTCCCCAACTGCTAAGGGTCCTCCTCAGTGGGGCAATGTCGTCTCTGGATATTCTCCCCACAATGGCAATTAAAATCTTTCTACCCCTTCTTTTGCACAGTTCCCTGAGTCATTGTGGGTGTGATTTTAGTCTGCTTACTGTTAAGATCTTAAGAGTCTCTGGATTTCTGCTTTGAACTGTGTTGGGTATCCCCTGTGTATGTATCCATTACCCTTTCATAGATTATCTGACTTGCTGTGGAGGTAGTTCTATTGCTCATCTTGCCACTTCCTCAAAGGTTGAGTTTGGGCCCTAGGTGATGAGTTAGTGGTGGTTCATGTTCTGCCTGCTTGTCAACCATCATCTTAGGTTCTGTAGGTGGGATTGGGTGGTCCATGGTTCTCCATGCCTTCTAAAAAAATCCAAACAGAATTTCCAATGTTGAGTAAGATGGGGTAGATTCTGAGTAATTATAACTCTGAAATATAAATTTAAGAGAGTTAATTTACCCACAGTCGTATATACTTCCTTAAGAATCTTATGAAATACTTTGTTTTTGAAATAATCTTTCAATTAGAACAATAAAAAGGAACCTTGCCATAAGACTTGAAGACATCTTTTATATATTGTGTGGACATCTAGTCTGGCCCAGACAACATTGGCTTTAAAGTATATGTCATTATATACACAGCCAATTATATAGGCACAACAAAGCAACCAAGACTTTTAAATGGAGCAAAATATAAGATCCATAAACCTTACTGTAAGTGAAGATAAAACTAAAAGTCTCAGATTAAAGTACCCTTCTAAGAACCACTTGTTATCCTCTTCAAATAGGGAACTGTATTTTTGATAATATAGATGATGAACACATCTTCAGTTGGGCATTTCATATTTGCTGCTTTCTGTTTTCAGGATGAATGTTTTACTGTGTTTTTGCTAAAACTCACCTCACTGGGGAACTCCTATTACAAAACAAAGAGCAAACTTTCACATAAGAATATATATATATATATATATATATATATATATATATATATATATATATATATCCCACAATAAAAAGTTAGATCCTGCTGAGTGCCTCCCCAGGCTTCTGTGAAACTTCACAGCTGAAGTTCTGCCACCTTAATAAGAACAGAAAACAGCTTTGATCAGTTAAATAGGTACTTTTTATTCCAAGCACATTAAAATATACAAAGAAATCACAGAAAAGCACTGCTTTTGGCCTTTCTTGTTTATGATGTTTTATGGCAAAACTTTAAGCTTAAAAGAACTTTCAAACTATGAAAGTATAATTTAATGCTATTCCATGCTGTGTGTGGTAAATGACTTGATTCTCTGTGGTGGTCTAGCCTAAAAGGGTAGAGATTTCCTTATTTGAGAAATGGGTAGAAAAAAATGCTTGCATAATTGAAAAAACATAGTTTTTATTAATTTTTATGACATTTGCAGTATAAATCCAGGTGTTTAAGACATAAAAATTGTTTGATAATCACAAAATACTTCTGACACTGAAATTATTTGTTAGTAATTTCTTTCTTTCATACTATATATGGACATGACTTTTTTGTAATTAGTATTACAATCCTTTCTTTCAAATTATTGAAAGGAAATTTTTGAAAACATCGTCCATAAAGGACAGGGCCACAACAAATATACCCAATACAACGTCATTCCTATATACATGATTATTGTATACCCATGCACACACACACACACACACACAGACACACACACACAGGAGTTTTTTTGAGATATTTCCAATTTTATTATAGCAGATAAAGAGCTTATAGTTATAGATCTTAAGAGAAGGAAAAAAATTCAATGCTCTTATATTGCAGATGCTTCCAGAAAATGGAAAAGCCCACCTTGAGAGCCAAGTTGGGGACTTTCATAGGATTGAGGAACTAGTCAGTCAAGTCCTGACATCAGGTGTCTAAGAAAGAAAAAAATCTTCCCAGAATCTTAATCTTCCAGGAAGCACCTTCTCAGAAAGGCTGATTATTTCATAAAGTTAAAGGACTTCTCCAAGAGGCAGCAATGAGAATGTTCAGACCCTTCTGACACTGATGACCTATAATAAAGTGGAATCACCTAGATTCTTTCCCTACAGACTCAAAGACATTTCTCACTTTTACTTTTGGGGTGCCCTGTTATCCCTAAACTGTCTTAAATTTCCTTTTGTTCTTGTCGTGGTTGAGCATATTTTCCCCATATATATTAATATTCAAAGTTATAAATTGTGAGGCTTGATTTAGTCCCTGTCATGGTAAAGTGATGCCTCTTGTGTTTCTTTGATCTTCTAAGCTTTGATATCATGGCTGACCTACAGAAGGCTCTTGGGTTTGGTTGTTTGACTTTTGTGTAGAATATTTCATAGAGTATTCCCTGTAGGTTTGGTTTTGTGTTCATATATTTGTAGAGCTGGATTTTATCATGAAATGCATTCCTTTCTCTATCTATTATGAGGGATACTTTCACTGGGTACATTAGTTTGGGTTGAAAGCCATAGTGGTTTAGGCTTTGAAGTACTCCATTCCAAGCCCTTCTCACTTTCATGGTTTCCATGGAGAAACCTGATACTACTCTAATGGATATCCCTTTATATGTGATTGTTTGTTTTTCTCTTGTTGCTTTTAAAACCTTTTCTTTGCTTTCAGTAGAGTTTTTGCTATGATGTGTCTTGGAGTGTTTCTTCTTTGGTCCTGCCTGCTTGGTGTTCTGTTTGGTTCCTGGATCTGTATAGGACTCTCTTTTGCAAGAATGGGGAAATTTTCTTCAATAATTTTCATGAATATATTCTTTATGCCTTTGTCTTGAATTTCTTCCCCCTCTGGTATCCCCATGATCCAGAGGTGTAGTCACATAAGGGTATCACAAAGTTCCCTCATATTATTTTCTCATGTATTTTGAAGTTATCCAAGTTTTTGTTATCACAATCTATGCCTTCTGCTTTGTCTTCCATGTCTGAGGTTTTATCTTCCAGGATATTAACTCCGGTAACAAGGGATTCTACAGGTGTTTTAAATATCTCCATTTGATTTTGGTTTTCCATTACAGCTTTTTACATTGTCTCCATCTCTTTGTTGGGTTGCATTTTCATTTCAAAGGTTGTCTTACTTAATGCTTCCTGGTAATTATTCTTATATTTTATAATGTCTTCATTTAGTTTAGCTAGCTGATTCTTGAGCTCCTCTGATTTCTGGTTTCTCTTTAACTCATTTACTGTTGTATCAAATTCTGTCTGGTTTTCTTCAATTGGGCTAAGCCTGGAGGCAAAAATTGTGAGCTTATTCTGCACATTTCCACTTAAAATGGTCAACTTTTGCTTCTATTTCCATTAATAATCTGGATATAGACACCATGCAGAGATTTCCTGCACAAGCCATCTCCACCTGGGCTTGATTCTGTGCTCTTTCTTTGATACTTTTGTTGGGGACTTCCAAAGTGGGGCTAGTCAGACTTGGTGTGGGGCACTCTGCTTGGTTTTTTTTTGTGTGTGACCAGCCCACTTCCAGATGAGAAATTAATTTTTCCAGAGGCTTAGTAGGGTCGTGGCCCACACATCAATTTGCTGCAAGGACTGGTGAGGTTGTGGCACATGCTCGGTTCCTTGGTTCCTCTGGTGCCAGGAGGTGGTGGGAGGAGGGTGTGCTCAAATCTTCACCAGCAGGAGGAGCAGGCTGTTGGCCATGCTTGCCAAAATTCAGGATTGGTGGCTGGGGTCCCAGGACACACTAGCAGGTGGGAAGACCAGGCCCAGCTCCCTGAGCTGGCCTCACCTGGGGTCAGGGGATTTCTGGGTGGGGCCCAGGGGGTGCAGGCTGGGCAGAAGCAAATCAGGAGCTTGCTGACCTGGCCTGGGGCCTGGGGTTGGTGAGTGAGGTCATGGGGTGCATGGGCTGGTGAGAAGCTAAGGAGCAGTTCCCTAACCTGGCCTTGCCTGGGATCAAGTGTCAGTGGGCTGATAGAGAGGTTTTGGTAAGTAATAGGTTCTGTTATCTTATTCATATGTACTTTGAACATATCTAACCTTTTTCTAAAGACAAGCAGTTTGGATAGAATCTGATCAGATTTTTGATACTTTACAGCCTTCATGAAATATGGTGTTGCAAAACAACCCCAGTGGATCTTGTGGTCAGGAATTTGCCTCTGATGTACCAGAAATTGTTTTTCCTTGCTTCATTGTATCTGGAATCTTGCCTGGAGGACTCATACTGTCATTTCCATATAGAATGCAAAATGTAGTGACCAGTTTTCAAATTTGAGTCTCCAACAAAGATAAAGTATGAAAAAAGTCCCCATTGTATTATAGGTGAAACTCATAAATCATTCTCTTAGCCACTTTTTAATCAAGAAACCAAGTTGTTAAGATCAGCCATCCTGAGGAGAGAAATAATCACATTCCATTATTAAATTGGAGGAATTTCAATGCTCTATGAACCCCTGTAATCAATGTGTATCACCCAATGTCCCTTTGTGACTATCCACATCATGAAAATAACTGTACTGGATGTTGTTGACAAGGATGACTAACCTATCAACATCCATTCTAACATTCCCCTTGTTCAACACAATGTCTCTTTGTTTTCACTGGAAATTATGTGTTTTTCATGGAAAATAACACGTTATCATTTAGCTTTGCAGATCATCAAGTTATTAATTTTAAATGTTAAGCAGAGATCTAATGAGGATTGTTTCATCACAGAGCTTGGGCCTTAACTCAGCCACATCTGGCCTACCAGCCCTGGTTGCATTTCCCAAATCACCCATCTAAGCCAGATCTGAAAAGTGGCACATGTATCTGGTGTTCCTTTTCAGTGGCAAGAGGCTTTACCATGCCCCACCCATACACAAGCACTAATAAAAAATAACCTAAAAAAAGAATTTTGATATCTTTTCATTTAGTTTTCAAATATTGAATTTATTTGCCTGTTAGTAATAAAAATTGCTGTGGCTGGAGAGATAGCTCAGTGGATGAAGTCTTGCCTCATAAGAATCTGAGTTGAGATCCAAAGCACCCACAAAAAATGCAGGACTTGTTGGTGAGCTTAGGCAACAAAATTGCTGAGTTCCAGGTTCATGAGAACTCCTTTCTCAAATCAAAAATAAAATGGGAGATATGGTAGAAGCCTCCACACACATGCATTCACATTTGCATGTATGTCTGCACTCACATGTGCCAAAACACATATGAGCATGCATGCATACTGTTTTAGTCAGGGTTCTCTAGAAGAGACAGTTGATAGAATGGATTGTAGTAAAAGGTGAATTTATTGGGGTAGTTTATGACAATCTAACAATTGCAGTCTGCAGGCCCATGGGTGAAGGAACCAGTAGCTGCGTTCAATCCACATGCCTGGAGGCCTCAGTAGTCCTAATCCAGCCCTGAAGACTCAAAGGCTCCCTGGGGAGCTGCAATCTTCAGTCCACCATGTGAGTCCAAGGATACTGGGTTCCAATATCCAGGAAGTGTAGGAGAACAGGATGTGAGTGCAAGTCATGATAAGCACCAGCAGCGGGGGAGGAAGGAAGAGAGGTTCTCTTCTCCTCTAGCTTTCTTTTATCCAGTCCCCTTCTGAACACCCACCCACTGGGGGGGGGAGGCTCACTCTGGGGAAGGGACCTCCTTTTTTCAATCCTTTCTACAGACAAGCTCAGACACTCACCCAATATTACTGTAGATTATTAAACATGGCAGGTTGACAATAAATTTAACCATCACATATACATACATGCAAACCACACTCCTACAATAAAAAAAAGAAATAAGGATTCCTGGGGGAGATCTATAATTCCATGAAAGAGTGATTGCCTAGTATATAGAAAACCCAAGGTTCAATCCCCACAATTACCTATAATCCAAATGCTTGACTGACTGGCTCAATAAATAAATAAGTAAGTAGCATATTTTAATTATTTGTTCAGAATCTAAGATCCCAGATTTTAGCAATGGTAATGTTGGTTTCTTTGATGTTTCCTGTCATTGCATTGAGTCAGTAAGAAGGAAAATAATATCAAAGTAATTTTGCATGTAATTACTGCTCCTAAAAATTTCTTCTCAAAGGCCAAAAAGTCAGAAGAAATTATTCGACTGCATTTGTATGTCATGGTTTCTTGGTTTTTGTTTTTGATTAATTGTTTACTGTTTATTTTGGCTATTGACATATATATATATATATATATATATATATATATTCTAGAGTCTTTCCCTGTGATAGTCAATCTCTCTACTACTGTGTTACATTCTCACATTCCCAGGCCAAATTGTGTCTTTTACTAAAAATTTTGTGAGAAGACCTAAAATTTGGTTGTTTCTTTGGGAATTGTGGATTGCAGTGTTTAATTACTTTTGGAAGATGTACAGTACTTATTGAGTTTTTAGGTGTTAATGATTATGTTTGAGTAGACTCAGGGAATCCCTGGTGAGTAAGCAGACTTCTTGGTGGTACTGGTTTTCCTGATGAAATCTTCTTTCTTCTGAACTAGGTATCTACACCTTTAGATTATTAATTCATGTCTCTAATGACAATAACTTAATGAATGACAATTTGAAATAGCATTGGCTAATTTGGTGAACTTTGACAAAATAATTACTCATGTGAGAAGCCTATTTTAATAAAAAATGGAAGCAACATTGAAAAAGGAATTGTGTGACTTTGCTGTCCAAATGAAAGATAGCTTCCTTTAATATCATAGACTGCCATTTGTATCTGTACCTTTCAGATTATTTTTCTCTTGGCTGGGTTTATTGTGTGGCTTGAAGGCATTGAAGGTCCCAAGTTATCTTTTAAAATGGCTTACCAATTCTCTCTGGTATGAATTTGTACTTCACAATTTGTTTTCCTGAATCAAACCCTCTCCCCTGCCTGCAGAAGTAATATAATTAGTCTTTTGTAATTTCAAGCTAGCTTGTTGCAATCTCGCTCCAACTTCTCCTTTATGCTTTTCTCTCCTCATTTCTTTCCTCCTCTGGGAAATTCCAGAGATGAACTAATCATAAAACATGTTCTGTTGCTATGTGTATAATATCAATTTAGTTTGAATGAATAGTAAATAACATCAAAAGGAAAAACAAAATAAAAAGTCAATGCAATGGTTATTTTCTATATATCACACTTATATTTTTATTTTGCCACTTTCCACAATAATAAGACAAAAAAGAAAATAAGTTTAACTATTAGTTCAAGTAATAGTCTTGATTTCCAGGTTACAGGATAAGAGGAAAATATACATAGAATAGCATATGGGTTTTGGCATGAATTGTTCACATTAATGAATAACTTTTATATTAACATTCCTGTAGTGTCCTGGAACACAGATGAGCTATTTGGAAGAAGAGAGAGAACTCAATAAAGGGAGAGAGAGAGAGAGAGAGAGAGAGAGAGAGAGAGAGAGAGAGAGAGAGAGAGAGAGAGAGAGAATGAGAGAGAAAGGTGAATGGAAAACAAAAGTATTTCAATTAATCTTTACCAACTCTACATTTTGCCAGGTTTTATTACAATGTAAATGTTCTACTGGAGAACCATTTTATTTATTTTTATTTATTTACAAGGAGAGAGAGAGAGAGAGAGAGAGAGAGAGAGAGAGAGAATGGGTGCACCAGCATGGCAAAAGAACTCCAGCTGTATGCACCACTTTGTGCATCTGGCTTTTTGTGGGTACTGGGGACTGAACCTGGGCCATCATGCTTTGCACACACAAGTGTCTTAATGGATTAACCATCTCTCCCACCATGAGACCCCTTTTTTAATGTACTACTTCCCGATTTTCTTTTTAAAATTAAAAGCATTAAATAGTTACAATCCTTTGTGACTTCAATTCCAGACTTAAGAAGAGAGACCCTGTATCATAAAAATCAAAACCATTACAGAGAAGTCATCAAGAATAAAACGCGAGGGTTGTGAACTGCAAGGGTAGATTAAATAAAGGATGAGAAAATCACGCACTGTAATAACACTCTAGAAAACCTGTTTAACTCAGTCCACTAATAATGTATGGAGACATCTGCAGCTAGAAAAAGTGTGAAAAATATATATGAAATTTAGTAAACAATGAGCATTCATATAGTATGAATGAGTCATCATTCCCATAACCCTGGGAGAAAGGATTGCTAGATGTATTATTTTATTCAAATATTTGGTCTTTTCCCCTGATTCTAACACAGAGCTACTAAAAACATTTGGCAGTTGCCTAGGTGTTGGAATGTCTAACTCAGAGCTCCTAACACCTTGAGAATTTCCTTGGTGATGGGAACATCTTTTACTCTCATGAGACAGCTCTCAGTGGAGGCCTGGACAGTGCTAGGCTGAGGGATAGTTGCCAAGGAAATCAATAATGTGATGAGAGGTTTGGAGCTTTCAGACTCAGCCACAGAACCATAGGGAGAGCAGAGTTGCTCACCAGCAGGCAATTAGGTAGCTAACCAGGCCTGCACAGCGCAGCCTCTGTGTACAGGCAGGGGCCAGGGTTTGGAGGGCTTCAAACTACAGGTGCACTGGAGAGGGGGACTGCCTGTTGCTTCCCACTAAGTCCCACGTCCCACCAGCATCATGTGATCATGTGGCTAGCTATTTTCAACATTCACAACTTCTTTATGAATATAATCAACTGGTTAATGATTTCCTCAAGTCTCAGCACTCTGAGCAAATAAGTCTAACTTAAAGAAGAATTGAGGAAACCTTCATTTATAGTGATCATTCTGGAAGTTATAGGCACCTAATATGATGACAGCCTGTGTGTCTGAGCCCTGACGTGTGGGATCTGATGCTATTGCAGGTAGACTGTGTGTGTCAAAATTAATTTCAGTTAGAGGACACTCTGCTTGGTGTATTGGAAGCATTCCTTTAATAACCATTAGAAGTGAGTGGTGTGAAACCATGATGGACAAGTTTTTCAACTTCTTAGGCAATGCTGCAAAATCCACGAAGTGAAAACTTATAAAAGTAGAGTGTTAGGGAGTTATCTCAGCCTTGCAGGCATCATGGTCTGAGTTGAATCCACAGAACCCACCTAAAAAATGCAGCTATTGGCATGTGTATTATCACAGTGCTGGTGAAGCAGAGACAGAAGGATCTCTGGAGCACATTTGCCAGCCAGTCAAGCCTAATCAGAGAGTTCCAGGACAATAAAAGTTCTTGTCTCCAAAAAAGGTGGATAGACTTCCTAAGTGAAACACTCGTGGTTGTCCTCTGGCTCCCACATGTATACACACTAACACACATGAGCCTGCACATAAAAATACAAACAATAAAAGGACATATTAAAATGAATTAATTTTTTATAACCTGAAAAAAAAGTCAGCTTCAAATTAGAATCTGTAACTATTCTTGAATATTTCTGTCTTCTTCTCTCAGTAATTAATATAATAATGTAAAGACAACCATGTAGGATATAGAACATCTAGATAATTTTGTCGTTCCACTGGGCTAAGTTTAGAAGATTTGGTACATAACTGATGAAAGCATCATATTTTATGTGTGCATGACACATTTGTTAAGATAAAATATGTTCCAGCTGGTAAGGAAAAAAAACATAATTCCTCAAAGAAATTGAGCTTTTGAAAATAGTCTCTGAGAGGATAATGAAATTACAAGTTCAAAATAGAAAAGCAATTAGAAAATTCCAAACATGTGGGAGGTAGACAACACAATTTCAAAAGTTCATGTATCAATTGAAGATATCATATGGGCTTTCAGAAGTCTTGAACATGGAAAAAAAAAAAACAAATCAAAGTGTGTGCATCCAACCAACACTGTGCTTGGAGGAAATTATATTTCAACAAAGAATAATAACAAATTTAAAAAAGATATTCAAACGGTTATTTAATCCACTACACAAAACATTAGCCATAGATACACACATGTCTATTGTCTGCAAACCCAATACATGGGGGATGGAGTTCAGAGAATCTCTTGAGTTCAAGGACTGATGGACAGTTGCTCTGAGTTCAGAGAGAGACACCCAGTCACAAAGAAAGATGAGGAATAAGACAAAGATGTCCAAATTTCTTCTTTAGCTTCCTCATACACACACATGAGGTGTATGATTCTGCATGTACACATGAGTACCCCACACAACACAGAGGCACCACCAACTACAGCACACATAGTCTACACACACACACACACAACAACAACAACAACAACAACAACAAAAATAACAAAAAACAACAGTTCCTTTGGATGTTTTCCTGCCATATGCCTGAATTATGATAAATATTATATAAGAAAGAGAATAAAAAGAATGGAAAAAGGAAACCTTATTTGCTGGCAGCAAGATAGAATTTACTACAGTGAAACAATTTAAGTGTAATTGTTTATATTAGATTCATATAAAATGAATTTGTGTCTGGTAAAAATGTTTGCAGTTTTAAAAATATTCATTGAGGGCAGGAGACATGGCTCAACAGTAAAGGCACTTCCCGCCAGTGCCTATGGACCCAAGTTCAATTCCAGAATACCCACTGAAAGCCAGATGCACAAAGTGGCTTGTGCATCTGGAGTCATTTGTAGTAGCTGAAGGTCTTTGCATTCCCTTTCTCTCTCTATTTTTCTTCTATCTCTCCCTGTTTGCAAATAAATAAATAAAATATATTAAAATATTGTTTTATATTTAAATCATTGGAGACTTAATTAGAGTGAGAAAACTATACCATGTTCTCAAATTTTACCATGAAAAAACATGATATTGGCCAATCATTTTAATATGGTTTGAAATTTTCTGGTCAGATACATTATAAAGAGAGCTGTGCAAACATTTTCAATATTAGATAAGTGGAAATTAATTACAACAATGGAAGAATAGTATTTTTATTCCATTTAAAAAATTGTTGGTATTGACTGTTAAATTAGAACTTGGTCTTATGAGGAAGAACCACAAAGATGTGCATCACCTCTATTTTCAGTGAAATCATAATTTGTTTTTCCATAGGCATGCGTAAGATTTGGCACTAAAATAATGATTTGGTAAGAGCTGCAGTGATTGATATCTGGGCACAGTAGATTCACTCTGAGGCTTCTTTCTTGAGTATGTAGTTCTCACTCTGGCTTCCTATGGGCTTTATCTGAGCATGATTGAGTCCCAACTTCCTGGTCAACTGTTATACTGGATGAAAACTGTTGTGCTGAAGTGTTTCCTTAACCCAAACACCTCATCCTATAGAGAAACTCAGGAAGTTCCAAATTGAAATGTAGGTTTGTTACTCAGAAGTTCTGAATGGATGAGAGGCTCATTCTGACTTAGGAAGTGAACAAAAGCTTAGGCTCACACCTATGCTATGTAAGTAACCCCGATGCACTCACTGATCACTAGACTGTACTTGGGTGGAGTGTTTCTTTGGTTTGTTCAGGTGGTTTCTGTGATGTGCAAAGATGTTCCTATCTCCCCAAGACAAGGTAAGACAACAATGGCCAAACCACATAATTTTATCTTACCCCCTTTTTTTAATGGTTTGTTTGCAAACCCTCTCATATTATGAGGTTCTAAGAAGGGGGTGTTAGGAATTCAACATAGTGATTATGTTGGAGACACAAATTGTTCCATAACAGAATATATAATATATATTCTAAGCAATGAAATTCAACTAACTATAGTAATTTAAAGTCTGATTTTCCCATCACATTTTTTCTGAATTTAGTCATTAAACTATAACTATTAACTATTTAATGTTTGAGATTCATTTTGATGGGCTAGGCAAATAGGTCAGTTGGTAAGGTGTTTACTTCATAATCATGAAGGTCTGACTTAAATTCCCAGAACCCATGGAAAGGCTGGTACAGTGGTTCATATCTGCTGGGAGATGGAGCCAACAAGATTCCTGGCATTCACTGGCCAGCAAGCCTACCATAATTTCTGAGCTCCAGGATGATAAGAGAATTTGCTGAGTATGATATCCAAGGTTTTCCTCTGGCCTACACACACACACACACACACTCACACACACACACACACACACACACACACACAAACACACAGAGGCATATGCACAAACATATAATACAAGTGCATATGAAAATGCATCATCATGTAAGCTCTGTATGTATAGCTATAACTTACAGAAGACATTAATATTTTTCAATTCTTGATGAGTTTGGGTGTGTCACGTTTAGCCACATTGTCCATAAACTTGGTAGAAAAGTCCAGAAGATGTCCAGTCAGAAGTAAATAATAAATATTAAAAGGGACTAAATGAGCTTAAAATTATGTTTTCTCATGCTTTGCAGCTTTCCCTGTTTCTGCAATCTGGATGTTCCAGAATCTTGAATTCAGATGTGGCTTCCTCTGTGAACTTCAGTTCAATGCAGTGCCCTTTCAGAAGTGGAAGTAGAAAGCCAAGTAAACAAAAATACGATAAAATTAACATGGTTCCATTCACTTTCATAGAAAAGGTAGTTAAAAAAATGCTGGTACTATCAAAGCACTATTTGCATTAAGAAACTGTGACAGTCAGGTGTCTGTAGGAACCACTCCTCCCCTTCCAGCCCCTCCCCTTGAATGGGAGGTGTCTAGTTAGAGCTCCAACCTAGGTGCTAAAACTGATTGGTCAGATATGAACCAATCAGCTGTCCCTCTAACTCACCTGGGGAGGACTTAAAACTAGCTTCCCTAGAGGAAGTAGCCCTCCTCCCCCACATGGCAATGGAGTAGAAGGACTGCTGACCCAGGCCTCAGTGAGGTAAGGCCTGTACCCCTACCCCAGCTGATGGCTGGGGTAGGGGGGCAGGCTCCAGACCTTTTCTCTCATGAACCTCTCTTTCTCATAAAGGGAGCTTTCTATTATCTTTTCTTGGGCTGTTTATCTAACTAAATAGTATAAGCTCTGTGAACTCTCTGACACGTGTTTTCCCCACACTGGTGGCAGGAAAACTCTATGACTTCCCACATCCAATTTCCCCATCCAACTCCCTTTTCCTAATCTACTAAATTAGAATAAATGTGTAATTAAAATTTAATTCTGTCCCTGTGTACAATTCTTTGGCATTAGAGGACAAGAACTCGGAGTAGGAGGAGGGGGAAGGGAGGATTCTAAAACTCTCTCTCTCTCTCTCTCTCTCTCTCTCTCTCTCTCTCTCTCTCTCTCTCTCCCTGTGTTGCTTACAATTATTATCAGTAACCCATATCAAAACCTTGAAAAGACCCGTGAAATTGGGCAGAATTCAGTGGGGCTCTACCTACTCTCATGAAACCTGGTATAACTGCAAAGGCGCTTAAAGAGCTGGTGGAAGAGACTTTAGGTCACGTCATCACCATCATCATCAGGTCTGTTAACTGGCTTTAAAGAAAAACTAACTTTTCTCCTATGTGTGGTCAGGATTGTAGTTTACAATTTGTAGTAAATTGCAGCAAAAGCAGATTATAGCTCTTACTTAACAAGTGAATAAAAGTGTTACAGGGTCTTTGTAAAAGATAATCTATTTACAAAACCAACAGGAAGTTTTTAACAAGATTTACATCTCAAAAGGCTATAAAATTACTTTTAGTAAAAACTTTAAAAAAAATCTAAAAATGGCACTAGCACCTTGGAGGCAGGGATAAAAAAATCCATAGTGAATTCCAGGTCAGCCTGGGCTAAAGGGAGACCCTAGCTTGAAAAACAAACAAACAAAAAAAAAACAACAACAAAAAGGAAGGTAACATTCTAAGACCAGAAATCATACATTAGGAAGAAGAATGTTTCTCTATCAATGGCTCAGTTAGAGGACAATAATGAAAACTATCTTCCTCAGGAGATTAGTATATTTTTTTAGTCATACCATGGAGGATCCATATGGAACCCCACAGAGAATGTCAGGGTGAACAAGGGACCCACAGCCACAGCCATTAAATCAACACAGGATAAGCCAGTGAGACAGAAACCAATGATTTCGACACAAAGACCTCTAAGCTCACAAACTAAAGCAGCCTTAATACTCATCCACCACGACTCAGGGAACTATGCGGAAGAGGGGGCGGAAAGATTGTAAGAGCCGTGGTGGGGGAGATTATCCAGAGGCATGGCCAGGAGAACCTGGCTGAATACTAGGCTATCCATGGTCCCCTGTCACAAGGACTGATCCAGACGACCCATGGAGGAGGTTAGCCAGTGGAGGGGG
>PVHP010011400.1:0-15874 GCA_004024765.1 Zapus hudsonius | reverse complement strand
ATTTTAACTCATTATGGAAAATAAAAATTAATATCTTTATTATGAGTAAGTATATACATTGTATGACCATTTCTTTTGAAGCTATCCCTGTTTCCCTCCTCTCTGTCCCCTACCCACTGGGGTCCTTGCTTTATTGTTTAGATCTTAAGTATCTCTGGAGCTTTGCCCTGGGTTGTATTTGGTATCATTGATGTCTGTCTCCAGTGACCTTTCATGGGTTTTCAGACTTGCTATGGTGATTGGTCTCCTGTTTATCTTGTCATTTTCTCTTAGGTTTCATTTGGGCCCTGTGTGAAGGGTAGGTGTGGTTTGTCTCCTGCCATGATATCAACCATCATCCAATGTCTTGTTGGTGGAATTGGGTTGTCCGCAGCCCTCTCTATGCTTTCTGAAAATACAAACAGAATCCCCATTGGAGATTATAGGTTAAATGAGACAAACATTGCTATTTTGGCAAGATTCTAACAGGTGTAGCCTCTTTGTAGCTATCTGGTAGTGGGAATTTCCCCTAGGAGCCAGAATTCTTGGTCCCTATAGGATTTTGCCATGGATCCAAGTTCCAGTTAAGGGTTCCTTGTCACTAAGTGGATATCTTAGCCAATCAGTAAATCATTAATTTCCCTCCTAGGTTTAGCACCATTATTGCACAGATGAGCATTTCTTGACTGGCTGGTCTCTTCCATACAGCTGTGTGTTCAGCATTCTTTTGACAACTGTGCATATTGTATATCAGTGGCCTGTGCTTTCTCCAAATATTGACCAATTTCCCCTGTCAGCTCATGTAACACCTTTCAGCACTACACATGCTAACATCTGGGAACTGGTTACCATTCTGGATCTAGCAGGATCTCATGATGTTGTTTTATGACACTATGTGATTCCTTCAGCAATAGGGTCTTACCTTAGGTCTGGGGCAGGTATTCAAGAGCTTTGACAGAAGTCTGTCTATTTTGGGGACTTCGTGGGTCTCTTTATCAACAGCTCAGTATGGGAAGTAACCAATAACTGCTTTCAGTGACATTAGTGGAGGGATTTTCTAATGTGAGTCTTGGCAGTTATTTTTGTGAACTATTGAGGTATAGGACATTTGATTTCTGCAGCTTTCTACAGTTCTTGTCCATGTGTAGAGCAGAATCTGTTATCCAAAAGAAAGCTAAATGCACAGGACCCTGGGGATGAGATCTGGAAACCTAAGGGCAAGTCAGCACAAGTAGCAAGAGCCAAGAAAGAAAGGCTGAAGCACCCACAAGGCACCTTCATTGGGTCATTAGTAAGAGCTTAAAGGTTCTACTGTGTTAATCAATCAAAGTTGATCATGCTAAGAGTAACTGGTTCTGTCTTATCATGTAAGTTATCAGGAAGATTGTTCATTGACAACACCGGTCATAATTTTATTCCATTAAAATGCATTTTAATATTTGAGACTGTCAATAAATTACTGAAATTTTCTATAGTTCAAACTCAAGAATGGTAAAAAGAGTTATTTATTTATTCTATGAAATAAGAGTACATATATGCCTTAAAATATCAATGTATATAATGTGCACATTGGCGTATGAAGTCCTGGTAGAACTTCCAGTATCCTGAATGTAATAGACTCTCCAGTAAATTAAATGTCTCTCGAGAAGTTTCTCACTGGAATGTCACACTATAGGATTCATGTACAGAAAACAAACTGCAGGATAGATGGTTCTATAGTCCTTGATGTTCTTGTCACAAAGACAGTCAAAAGAACACAGTCTTTCTCATATTTGTTAGGATAAAATAATCATCAATCTTTACCTCAGGGATGTTTTAGGAAACTTTTCAAACCTTCAGTTTCCAACTGAGTATTTAGCAAGCCGCCTTTGATTTGATAGTTGTCTAGATGGCAAGTTAGTGGATTAAACGATGCCCTAAAGCTACCCTTTGGCAAAAGTATAATTCACTATTAATGTTGGTAAATTATGCTCACTTTAATTATAGATTCTGAAGTTCCTGTTCCTTTTTTTAAATCTGACACCTTTAAATTTTTACTCTAGAAAGTTTTTAATTTTAAGGTCAGAATTCATTCTTTTTTATAAAGAATATCAAATTCCAGTGATTGGGAGGAGAAAAACAGATGTGTGAATAATGTTTAATTAAAGTATTAGAGACCTCAACTGTACACAGTCTACTGTTGCATACAGAAACTTTCTAACTTGTACAATATAAATAATGCCCTTATCCATCTCAAAGCGATGGCTCATGCCATATTTTATTATTATAATTTTAATAAGGACATGTGTTGTATTAATAATGCACAACTAGAGATGTTAAAGATACACAATCACATTTGCATTCAATATGGAAAACTTGATGAATAAATATAAGATGTTTATGGTGCTCTAAAGAGATGTAAATGCAGTTTGTTGGCAATAGAATGCTACATGGGGAGTGTTTCAAATGCATTTCATTTTTGAGCCCTTAAACACAAATACTTTTTTAAATTCAACCCTATTGTCTCTTTTAGAAGACAATGGAAAGAATACTCTGGTTTCTCTTCAGATCCTATAAATCTTTTGCCTTTTACTAAAAGACAACAGAAAGAAAATCAAAGTAGGAAAGCATTACCGAGGCATATATGTGCCTGCTGTAGACCAGAAGATCAACTGATAGTAAAGAATGAAAAATATGTGGTGTCTTTGAGGTCAATTAGAAATATGTAAAGAGAACTGGAGGTCACTATGAGAAGTGAAATAAGCCAGGCACAGGTAGGCATGTTCAGCATGAACTCCTATGTGAATTTAAATAAGTTTGCCTTCTCCAAGTTGAAAGTCAAACAGGAATTTTCCAAGGCCAGGCAAAGTAGGGGATGGAGGGTAAATGAGATAGGCTGTTAAATGATCCCTGGTCTCACTGATAGCCAGAGAACCTTCTTCAGGAAAATGTTGGTGGACCGTGAAGAGGCTCAAAATTGCCAAAGCAGAAAATAAGAGGCAGTTAATAGTTAAACACTGAAGGAGACTTCTAACATACCCTTCAACATGCAGAAGATAGAGGATGAGGGGCAGAAAGACAGTAAGACCACAGGGAGGGAAGGTGTACTGTGAGGCCTTGTCATCCCATAGGAATCATTGCATTTATGATACCTGATATTCCTACTAAGGAGGGACTTCAATGGAAGGGCAGGGGAGGGGATAGGAGACAAAAGAGGATCACCTGATGGTTATATGACCAGTTTACAATATACTCATATGTTAAAATTCCCCCAAAAAATTATTAAAATAGCTGGGCATAGTGGCACACACCTTTAATCCCAGCATTCAAAAGGCAGAGGTAGGAGGATCACTGTGACTTTGAGGCCACTCTGTTACTACATAGTGAATTCAAGTCAGCATGAGCTACAGGGAGACCCTGCCTCATATATATATATATCAAACAATGAATGTTCTGCAGTTGTTTGGGTAGAAAGAAAGCTCATTCTTAGGACTTTGCAACTGTGTTATTGCCAAAGAGCCAAGTAAGTTACTTTCCTTAGAATATTGTGGCATCAGGGACAAATAAATCCTCTTCATCCCCAAAAGGATTTTTAAATTAAAATTTACACATTTAATATTTGACATTTTTCAGATATATATGTTAATGACAGATTTTTTTTTCTGTCACTGGAAGTAGGGAAATAACTTTTATGTTCACAAAAATAAATTAGTATATTTTGGCATTTGTTAGATTAAAATTTACTGAAGTTTTAATGCCGTGACACTCATATTTATGGGAACTTTTTATTCAGAATAACTGTTCACTAGACTGATAAAATAATATGTTTCACTAAAAGAATTTATCTATAGAGGAATAAACATAAGTTAATATATCAATAATGTTGATTACTCTGTCCAGCATTTTCAGGCTCCAGGCTTATAACATTATAATAATATAATTATGAGACTATTTCAGTTATTACTGTATTCTATTTTAGTTTATATACTATGCACCTAACTGGCTGTGACATTTTTGCAACTATATAAACAAGTTAACTTTTCTGTGCATTAGATTTTCCTCCTACTCAGTTAGTTAATGTATTAAATATTCACTTCATACTTATAAAGAGTTTTGTATAGGGCCTGACACATGGTAAATGTTTCTAGATACTAATCTTATAGGTAAATAATGAATCACAAATGTGTACAAAAATAGCTGAGACTCAGTCATCCTTTTTATGAGAGAATAGCACAAAAAGAGAAAAATGTTTAAAACATTCAAAGACTTGTAGAAATATTCTTTGGTATTCCAGAAGTTTCTATCAGCCTTTTAATTTTGATTATATTTCAAATAATGATTTAACATATATGAAAAATTCACATAATTGCACTTATGCATACATTAGTGTAGAATACATTAATATGATATATTACATAAAGCATGACAGAAAACATAATATGCAATATCATTCAAGGTGAGAATACTTATTCTCTGTGGTAACATTCTTGACAATTATTAATCAGATTTCATTATTGGATTTACTGTGCAAATTTGGCTAATATTGGATGTTGGTCCAGCTGATTTAAAGGAATGGATTTTATAAAATATTGTAATTATCATATTTTTGATTGATAATATTTTTGTCTTGTCTTTTCCTTGAATCCCTTAATAAACTATGACTATATATACCTAAATACAGCAAACCTGAAGGAGTGGTTAGATTTCCTTAGATTGTTATATTGACTTGCCTATTTTATTTACTTATACTGTGTTTGTACAGGTTACAGATAGAGACTAGGAATGTTATTTTTTTTAAAAGCAGAATAATGAACACTAAATGCTGCATGGAGAGTGGTCAGAAAGCTTCCATTTATCATGGCTGTAGTAGGGTGGTCAACAATATTAAGATATTCAGGTTTCTCTATAAAACTATTCTTGGCTAGATATATTCAATGTTTCTAAAATAATATTACACTCAGTCAAAGGAGGTAAAGAAATAATTCAATTTTAGTAAAAATGTCCTGAAAAAAGAAATAGCTTATTATAATGGAAAATTAATTATATTTTACTATTTGAACAAAAACATTGAGGAATTGGCATCATATTGAAGAAGGCTGTAAACAATGAGGAGAATAACCAAAGTTCAGTCATGCCACTGATAAGATAATAATATCACATCTGAACATTAAACATAAAGAAAGGGTTAAATTAATTCTTTTAGATATAGTAGCAATAGAGAAAAATAGCCTTATCACTACACCAGGAAAGAAATAAATTAGCACTTCAAATTCCTTTGCACATAAAAATTAAGTTTTGAGACAGTTTTAAAATAATTCCTTAGCATTTCAAAAGGTATCATGTGGCCTTTACTGTATTTAATGATCTTATAATTGTATTGTACATTTCTGTAAGGCTGCATTGTTCAACACTCCCTAGCGCTTATCACTGCACAAGAACAGATTCTGCTGGGAATGATGAATGGCAAATGCATTCTTCTTGATGTTCTGATGAGACATTGTTCATGTCCTTTAGAAAGACTGAAAAGTTAGGACAAGCTACTTTTAAATTATTTGAATTTGGGGGAACCAGATGGCTTGAAAAGCAGTCTTCATTGAATGTATATTAAATCTCTTAATTTCTTTATGAGTTGAAGTCTTGTTCTTAGACACATATTTTTCCCTCCTAGGGGACATTGGAAAAGTTTGAAAAGAGATGATGAATAAAGTATTTGCCATGCAATTTAACCAGTGATTGTGTCATTTTCTCCATAACATGATGCAGGTGGCTGGCACCCTGGCAACTGTTACAATTCAATGGGCCCAGGATGGAGTTGTCATCCCCATGGATCAGTGTGGTGAGGGCAACGTATATCCAATTTCAAAGGGAACATATTAATTGTTGGATAATTTAGACAATGGGTTGTGTGCATTCATGGTTCAGCTGGTGAACACCTGGGGCTTCACCACTGTGGTTCCGCAGAGTTTGTGTCTCAAAATGCCAAAGAATTGGACAATTTCAGCAGACAGAATTTTCTTATCACAATTTTTATTCTAGAATGGAGTCAGTTCAGAGGATTTGAAAAAGAGACAGGGAAACAGCCCAACCATCATGTCCAGCCACCAGTGTGGGGAGAACATGTGGGAGAGGTTTTAACAAAATCTATGCTGTTCAGAGCAAACAAGCATGAAAAGAAAAGTTGTGAGAAGGAAAGATTCATGTGGAAGAGAAATCCAGCCCCTCATCACAGCCATTAGGCTGTGGTGGGGGGCTGGGGAGACCTTACTGGTCACTAGAGAATCAGAGTTCCTTCTTCTAGGATGCCAAGTGGAAGAAGAGACAGAATTATCCTGTCAGTGAGTATTTGCTGCCCCAGGAGAGCAGGGAGACAGGTGGCTGGTTCATACCTGACCAATCAGTTTTAGTGCCTAGGTTTGAGCTCTAGGTAGACACCTCCTACTAAGGGGAGGGAGTCTGCCGAGATTGCCTGAAACTGTCACAATATGACCATGGTTGTCTGTTTTTGTAAGCACTCAAATGGAGAAACCAATAGGAATTTTTATTGAAGACTAAAGCCATCAGCAAGAATAAATTTCTTGGTAAATTTTTATTCTACAGAGTCCTTTTTTAAAAATATCATTTTCTTTCAACTTAATATCTTTATAATATGTTTGTCAGTTTGGGGTGGGTGGCTAGTATTGATGAACTCTCTCTGTTTTTGGTTTCCTAAGGATTTTTTTATTTCTTTCGCTACTTTAAATATGTTACTCCAGATTGGAAGGTAACTAATGAGGAAAAATTTCTACTGGGAGAGTGAAGGAGATGAGGGCATCTTTTATGTGTGAATTGCCACTTTCCTTTGTTTATCAAAGTTCTTTTTAGTACTGATGATTTGATTGTTGATGGTGTGTGTGTGTGTGTGTGTGTGTGTGTGTGTGTGTGTGTGGATGTGTTTGTGTGTGTTCAACTTATTTGTAATAATTTCTGCTCTTGACTCCAATGACCTTTTCCTTCCTTGAAGGAGAGTTTCCAACCCTTATTTCTTTGAATTAGCTTCCTATCCCTTCTCCTTTCTTAGTCTTCTGTTGCTTCCTGAATGCATGTATTGTTTGGCTTGAGCCCATGCCATAACTCCCATTATTCTTTCCTGTGCCTTCAGCTCTTCTGCTTCTGTCATAGAACTTCCAGTGACCTGCCTTGAGTATGACTTTCCTTTCTACCACTTTGTCCAGGTTCCTTACTGATGAGCCTCCCTAGTGAATCGCTTAATACGCCTATCACCCTATTACTTATTTGTTACTTAGGTTTGTAATTTTAAATATTTTCTGTCTTTTGTAATTCACCATGATTCATGCTTTTCTCTTGAGTCCAGTGAGCACATTTGTGAGATATATATATTTAACCACATGGATATCAGCAAGGTGACAATTTTAAGAATTTCTGCACCCTTTTCTACACAAAAACACTGATCTAGGAAGAAAAACAATATCATACACAGATGTCCTTTTATGGAAAATCAGACAATAAGTGAAAACCTTGCACATGATACGGGATCAGATTCACAGAAGCCATCACTCACTCTAAGGTCAGGCACAACCCAGTCAAGAAGCCATGACTCTCAACTTCACCCAAGGAAGGGAAGTGATTGGTTCATGGGAGATGTTCCAAGGGTCTCTGGATGGCTGGAATTCCCAGCAGCTTGCAGGGCTCCTGTTTATGTTTTTGGGAGCACCAGGAAGCTTGCTCACATCTCTGACTGATCAGAGGACATCAAGCTCAAATTGGCACTGGATTAGTACATATAAGACTCCCCCACAAATGATGCCCGACCTTTACTTGGCTCTATGTCATTAAGATGCTACCTCTCTCTCCAAACAACAGCACCAGCTGATGAACAAGTGTGCAAAGAAATGAACCTGTGAGAGACATTTCACATTCAAACCTTCACAAACACTAAAACTTTGTATAAAAATGTGCTTCAAGTTGTAGCTTTCTAGCTTTTCTTAAATTTGCCTACTTTTTTCCCATTTGATTACTTGATTCTAGCATCATGTTTATGATTGAAATATCATTACTTTCTGTCTTTTTTGTTTTGTTTTGTTTTAATAAAACACAGTTGTCTGATTTCCTTTCTGAGGATTCCATTAAAACTCAAAACAAAACAAAACAGAAGCTCAGAATAGAATCATTCTGAAACTTTCAAGGGACTTAAAATATGTATGAAGTGAGTCTCATCAAAACTGTTCCCATTGTTTCATGAATATTTTACTTTTTGCTAGTGGTATATTTTCATTTTTATTTCATTTATTTTCAATATTTGGTATACATTGTGTGAATGTTATTGCACTAGGAATCTATTAAAGTAGCCTTTTTGAAAATCTTAATATCAGCCTTCAAATGAAAATTAAATAATAGCAGTATAATTTGTTCCTTAGATCTCTGATAGTTAATCCAGTTTGCCATGTTAAATATTTCATTTTATTACATTTATTACTTTAATGATATTGGAAATTTTTTTTAAATATATATTTATTGTCCATAATGTGTTACATTATTCAGTGGGCAAACCATGCGTTGTTATATATTAGTTATTTTTATAATACTTCATATATATATTGCTTTAATGGAGTGATAGAGGTTTTAAACGTTGATATGAATAGTTGAGATTCCTCTTGTCTTTTGTTCTTCCTTCTCTAGATGTTTGAAACTTGTTCTACATTCTAGTCTGTTGACAGGTTCACAGAAGGCATAAAACGCTTTTAGTCTTTAAGAATTCTAACCAGATTTGCATATATCTCTTCTGGCCCACATTCTATTTGCCATAAAGTAGTCGCAGGGCATGCAGAAAAACAGTCATTAGATTGTCATGTGAGCAATGTAGAATGACCATAGTAGGGCATCTATCAATCTTGCCAACCAATTTATTCAGTGCCTGTTTGGGAGTTTTTTTATTCTATTCAAGTACTAGGAGTAAATATTTTTTTCAATTGTAGATGCCTTAAGATAATTATCTTGGTACTTCCAAATTTTTACAGTAGAACCATAGTATTCCAAATACTTTAAATTCATGCATTATGGCACAAAGTATTAAGTTTAATGCAGCTACAATTACCACTGAAACTATTAATTCAATTTCCACATTATCATATTTGAGTTAATGAATATATTAGAACAAAACCTTCATGAATCAAAATGTATCATTCTTTTTAAAATATTTTCTATTCAATAACATATTTTAAATATTTTATATCCTTCACATATTTTCCCTGGAAGGAAAATTTTCCTTCATTCCCTCTTTTCCTACCTCCATATCTCTCTACCTCTCTCTTCCTTGCTTGCTTGCTTCCTTCCTTCATTCATTCATTTCCTTCCTTCCTTCTTTTGGAGTGGGACATTAAACCCAGGGTTCTGTGCATAATAATCATATGTGGTACAATTGATCTGCACCTCAATCACTTCTGCTCACTTTTAATGGTAAAAACCCTTTGATAATCATTAGTTTTAGCTTGTTGGTCATGAATGAAATATCTCTCCTTTAACATTCTACTAATGTTATTAAACATTGTAAAAGGCATTTAATTAGAAGTTAAAAGCAAGATACAATTTAAAAATGGACCCAATCTTAATGAATAAAGACATAGTCACCTATCCATATTTGCACATATGGTCTATCACCATTTCCTCTGGATTAAAACATTCCCTCCAGGAAGCAAGAGAAAGGAATGTGATGGTTGCCAACTTGATCAGATTAGGAATTCACAAACATTGTAAGGTCTCCAGGAAGGGTTGATTGAAGGAGGAAGTCCTTCCTGCAGAGTGGGCAGCCCTTGGTGGTGGGATATGTGGGATATAAACTCTGGGATGAGACAGTCACTTCCTCCTGCCCGGTCACCCAGGCTACTTGCTGCTGAGAGCCTTCACTTGCATGTGCATTTGTCCTGTTCAGCTATACTTTGTCAACAATGGAAACAAGTTTCCTCAGCCTTCCAGTGTGGACTGAAGGCCAGTAGCTCACCAGGAGCTCATTGGTCTTCAGTGCTGGATTGGGACTGCTGAGGCATCCAGCCATGTGGATTGAACAGCTACCAGGTTTCTTGACACAAAGCTTGAAGGCTGTTATTGTGGGTTTGCTCTAAGCAAATCCAGTAAATTCTTTTTTTAAATACAATCCATTCTATCTGTTCTGTTACCCTAGAGAACCCTAACTAATAATGAGGCTCAAAACACTCAGAAAGTATAAGAAATTTTGTAAGACTCAGGAAGCTCTGGAAACTTCCATGGTTCAGAAGAGCCTTTCGGAAAGTTATGAAAGCAATAAGCAATTGCTTAGGAGAAGAAACCCTATGGAGAAGCAAGTTGCCTACGAGTGGTGCAGAGTTTTACAGATGCAGTGTTCATGGGTTGTCATTTATGTCAGGTGGGCTTTTCAGTGATGCCTTTGAGCCGCCCATGTTTTAAGCAACCCCTCAACCACACTGTTGTTAATAACTGTAATATGATTATTGACTCACCAAGAAGACTTGGATAGGATCATTTTGAGGGTCTGTCACTGGTGTCCTATCTGGAATAAATAAATGTTACTCCACTTTGCCTCAGAAAAATTCACTCCACGGCAACATTATGCACACATTATGTTTGACATATCACACATAGTACACAGAAACAGACTTGAGCATACAGCCAATTTAACAACATACATGAACATAAATACCATCGAGAGAGAGAGAGAGAGAGAGAAGGAGAGAGGAAGGGAGAAAGAGAAACAGGTTCTGGCTAGCTTTAGAAAAAGAGTTAATTATATTCAATTATTTTCATGGAAAGAAATAGACATTATGGGCTGGGAAGTAGACTCAGTGGTAAGAGTGCTTATTTGCAAAGCCTGATGGCTGGGTTAGATTCTCCACTATGTGAAGCCTAATGCATACAGTGGCACGTGCATCTGGAATGTGTTTGAAATGGCCAAGTTTCTCTAGTTTGTCCATATGCTCTCCATTCTGATTAAATAAATAAAAATATTCTTAAGAAGAAATACACTTTCTATATTGAAACACAGTGTATAGCATAGGATTATGTACTCCTCAAGAGCCTACATTCCTGTGAAACATCACTGCAGAAGAAAGTTGGGTAGAGTTGCCAGTGGATATGCTTATTAGCAGGTAGAATAAGAAGAAAAAAAATCTCTCAACAGAACCACAAAGTAGCCAATGCAAAGGGGGTCTTACAAACATGCACACTTGTAAGTCCAGAACTTGAGAAGGCAATGATAAAGAGCTAGAACTCCATGTGGTCAGTTTGGCCAGAAAACAAAAAGGAAGGTTAAAAAGATGGGCAGAGGTAGCTCAGTGATAAAGTGCTAACCTAACAAAGGTCCATTCCCCACATTCGCCAGTGGGGGGAAAAAGAAAAAAAAGTCCAACAATATGTGGGTATCTAAAGGCACAACCTATGGCAAGAATGTCTTGTATATTCAGGCAAGTATTGCCAGTACACTCATTCTTAAAATTGCCATTTTATTTAAGTAAAAAATATAGGTGTTAAAAACCCAAACAGTTCCTTGGATTAAAATAACCTTCTATAAGTAAACTGGTACTCATAAAACCTCTATATATGTATGTGTTGATAAAAAATCACAAAGTTTGACCTTTAACAAGAGTTCTTGTGAGTTCATTTGTTTTCATTAGCATTCTTAAAGTAAATTTCCTTGGCAAAAAAGGGTAAATGGAAGGAGAAAATGAAAACAGAAGGTCACAATGAAATTTCACACAGAATCTACATAAAAACCACACTGCTAATCATAACTAGTATCAACTATGTACTTACAATATATTAGTGTTATAGTTACAGTGAATATTAGGGTTAAAATGGCAAGGTTAGGAACACTGAGGAAAAAAATCAGTGAGCTGGCAGTGATTGTGAGACGGTCAAGTTTACCAGATGAGAGGAAGCATAGGGCTCAAGGAAAAACAAAAGAACCATTTTTGGCAGGCCATGGCTGGCTCCCGAGAATTACTCCCTTAAAACACAGAAGATACTATTGCCCTTTCATCTGTTTCATACAATTTCATATCTAATTGTAATTAGATTAAATTGTGAAGAAGAGTAGTTTTTAAGACTCTACTTACCCCAGCAAGGAGACTACAATAGACTGCCCCAGGGACAAGGACTTAGATATGAGGTGACCCAGACAAACTGAAGATTCCTCTTGGGAATTGTGTCTGGTCATGATCTAAAGGTCCTTTTGTGGCCAAACATCTTTACAGTTAGTTAGGTTGTTTCCACTATATTCTACATTGGAAATCAAGACACTTGAGCATTTGCCTACACATGTTCACTACATGTACATTAACCATCGTATTGCTAGGGCAAAACACATTAAAACAATCAGTTTAAGGGATTTATTTCAGTTTACAGTTCCTGGATATAGTCCATCATCGCAAAGTAAGCATGGTGGTGGAAACATGAAGCAGAGCTAGTCACTTTCAGGATTAATGAGAGAGAGGAGGGTGATGGCTGCTGCTCAGCCAGCTCTCTCCATTATACACAGTCCAATACCCAGAACACAGAATTATGGCTCAACATTTATTTAATTTAATCAAGATAATTATCTCAATTAATTTAATCAAGATAATCCCTCACAAAGCTGCATGGAGACTAACTTTAGATACATAAACTCTCAAAGGTGATTCCAGGTCCTTCCAAATTAATAATCAATATAAAGCAACAGACAACAGAGGATTTATGTGGTTTTTTGACACCCCTTCCTTTTTGAGGAGCTTGTGGGAGAAAATACTCTAAAAGGAAGATCCTGTCCACCATGGTTTAAGACAGAAAAAAATGTCCATTTTAGGTTGCAGTCACCTTCTTGTTCCTGGGTAAAGCACCTTGCCAAAAGCACATGATAGGAGGAAAGGTTTTTGATTGTTTTGGTGTTTGTTTTTGTTGAAACCCCATGATGAAACTAGCAGAGACTGGGGCTAACCTCTGCCATAATAGGTTAAAAATAGCAGCAGGAGAGTGAGTGCAGTGCTAGCAAGTGGAAACTAGCTATAATATCCCTAATCCCACCTCCAAACACACACATCCTCCAGGAAGGCTCCACCTCACAAACTGCCACCACCTGGGGACCAAGATTTCAGAACACATTAGTTTATGGGGGATATCTGATTCAAACAACCTCTTACGTATGCCACCATCATTAAACATATTTATAGAACTTCTTTGAAACCCGCAACATAGATCATATGCTGTTTTTACCTTCTGCCACTTTGATAGGTAGATTTCTGATCAAACTGCCTCTGTCTCTTGATTGACTTCATTCCTTCAGAGAGAAAATCTGAGGGGTTATTACCATTTGCAAGATAAAATCTGTGGCTTGTTTGAAGACTGTGATCATTAGGTTTTGTTGTCAACTTGATCTTTTTAATTATCTTAGGTGGGTCTCTGATGTTATTCACAGGAAGGCAGCCTTCTCAGCAGGGGGCAAGGTGAAAGGAAGCTCGGGGAATCTAGAAATAAACATCCCTTCCTGGGAGGGCAGTGCAGGAAGGAAATTCCAGAGATTTCGGAAGCCAACAAATCTGAGATTGGATTGCAAGACCTTAAATAAAGCTGTATAAAGGGGAAGGATATTTTTCTCCCTTGGCCCGGGCCTATTTCCTGTTGTGTGTGTGGTGGTGATAACGGTTTTTTTGTTCCTCTCTCTCTGCTTGACTTGAGAAAACATGGGGGAAATCTCTTTCTCCATTATGGAACTTTCCCTGGATCTGTCGTTTCAATAAATCCTTTCCTCCAATAAACTGTGTAAGAGGGTTCTGCTGTATATTCCCTGCCCTATGTCTGGACAGGCCTTGCTGTTTGTGATGGTTAGGTTTTGTTGTCAATTTTGATCTTTCTAATTATCTTGGGTGGGTCTCTGAGGATGTTTACAGGAAGGCAGCCTCTCAGCAAGGGGCAGGATGTAAAGAAGCTCAAAGGACCTGGAAGTAAACAACCTTTCCTACGTGGGAAATGCAGGAAGGAAATTCCAGAGACTCAGAAAGTCATTAAATCTGGGGAAGGATTGTACAACCCCACCCTAGGGCTATATAAAGGGAAAGAAATTTTCTCCCTGGCCTTTCCTGCCTATTTGTTGTTCTGTGTGTATGGTGTTGGTGATGGGTTTCTCTGCTTGGACCTGTGAAAGAGGACCGGCCTCTTTTGCTTTTATGGAAGTTCCCCTCAATCTGTTTTTTCAATAAATAATTTCCTCCCCCAAATTGTGCCTGCTTTGAAGATTCATCCCAGTGGTATGTGGCTGACTATGACACTGTTTTATTCCCCCATCATTTGAGTGCCATATTTTCCTAGAAGTGATGCTGTATTAAGATAAAATATTTTGAATATACTCTAATGTATGCTGAAATAGATGGGGGATCCTTGGCTTCCCCTGCTGAAGTAATCACACTGTCACTCCGCATACTATGGACAACATTTTTTTCTATTCCAGAGCTATTATACCTTTTTCTATTTTTCTTTTTTTCTATGTATACTTCAACACAGCCATCCTTTTTGAATGAAAAAGTCAAACTTCAATATTAAAATATAGTTTCCCTTTAGTCTTAAGTTCCTCTTTGCATGCTCTCATGTCATGTAAAACTTTAAATAGATTTTTATGCACTTTTTTGTAAAATAATTAACTAGATAGAAATTATTTGCTCTTATTTCTTCTACCAGCTTACCCCTTGAGGTGATCTGGAGATATGCGAGAGTGATTATCTTTCATACACAGACTCTGAGTATCAACCCTAATACTGTCAAAAAAGAAATATTCAATAATTCACACAAAATAATTCTAAATGGTCATATGAAAGAAAACAGTTATCAATGAATAATTTCCCCAAGATTATGTTCATCACACTCAACTATAGGACTAGAGAAGTAAACAGGCAGATAATCACAGTGTCACTCCACATGATATGCACCAATATTTGTCTATTCCTGAACAATTATTAGGCAAAAGCCCTCATTGCTACTGAAGGAACACTGTGTATTGCTATTATCCATACTTGTGAAAATAAAGGATTGGAGAAGATGAAGAGAATGTGATAGAAACAGTAGTATGTCTTTAAATACTGTGTCTATTGTCATGGGTGATGATGCTATTGGTTTTATTTCATGTACTCACTGTATTGTGGTAAGTATGATGACACTTCCTCCAGAAATAAAAGAATTAAAAAGAAAAAATTCCATCCATATGCTCAATTTCAGGCAAAGCAAGAGAAATAGACGTAAAACCTCAGCACCACTAAAATGTCTCACAAAATAAATACTTGCTTGATTTTCCTAGAAGTGATGTTTTATTGAGATGAAAGATTTTGAATTTACCCTAATGTATACTGAAAATGAGCTGGGGGATCCTTGGCTTCCCTTGCTGAAACTACTGTGATTCAAGTCTTCTCATTTACATATGTTTCTTGACAATATTTTGTAGCATGAGAAAAATAAAGAAGTTGTCAGAAAAATTTCACTTTTATAAGTGAATTACCACAAGAGAATAGAGCAAACATTAAAAAGCAGCTATTTTTATCTTCTCAAATAACTTCATTTTAAAAATGTGCTATTCTTTTATGATTGTAATATATCTAAAAATTTCCCAAATGATTCCTTCTCTGTCTTGTTTTGTATATATGAAATGTTTAGTACAAGAATTATTTTTGATTAATTTTCAAAATAAAACAGAATAAGCAGTTTTCTAAAGAAATAAACTGACTTCAGAATGCCATTTGGCTAGTTCAACGTTTCTTTTTAATCCTTTGTTTTTCATTAAATGAAGCAATGATAACAGGGTTGTTGTGGTCAGCTTTCTAGTTGCTGCGTAGGAAGAACCCAAACAAAAGTGGCTTGTAGAGGAATGGGTTTATTTGGCTTACAGACTCGAGGGGAGACTCCATTCTGGCAG
>PVHP010011399.1:18025-45078 GCA_004024765.1 Zapus hudsonius | reverse complement strand
CATTGATAGTCTAGTACCCAGCCTGGTTCTCCTGGCCCAAGTGTGTTGTTACTGAGTGGTGTCATGCCTCTGGATAGTCTCCCCCACCATGGCTCTCACAATCTTCCCGCCCCCTCTTCCGCTAAGTTCTCTGAGTCGTGGTGGATGAGTATTAAGGCTGCTTTAATGTTGTGAGTTTAGGGATCTTTGTATCGAAAATCGTTGGTTTCTGTCTCACTGGCTTATCCTGTGTTGATTAAATGGCTGTGGCTATGGGTCCCTTGTTCATCCCCTCATTTTCTGCGGGGCTCCATATGGATCCTCCATAGTATGACTGTGGTGGCTCATCTCTTGCGAGAATCTCAGCTATCGGTCTACAATCGGTTGGTAGGTTTAGATGGGCCACAACTCTCTCGCTGCATCCTGAAAAAAATACAAACACAATCTCCATTGGAGAGTGAGATCAGTATAGGTTAACAAAAATACACAATTCTGGATTACCTAGTTTCTATTTTTAGTAGCCTCCACATCAATCGGTCCCATAGTGCATCTTTTCTTGGGAGCCCAAGAGTACGGGATCCGGTGCATATCTCACTGATTCCCCAGTTCCAGTCATGGGCTTCCCCTCACTAAGTGGAATATTTGGCCGAATTTAGAAGCTGTTGATTGTCTCCCCCAGGCCCAGGCTCCTCCATTGCACAAGTGCTCCTTTCTTGGTTCACAATTGAGCATTTTCAAAGGAATGATTTATCTTGAATAAATGGGGGGGGGGCGCTAACTTTGAGCTTTTGAAAGTTTG
Source organism: Zapus hudsonius (assembly GCA_004024765.1). Taxonomy (NCBI): domain Eukaryota; kingdom Metazoa; phylum Chordata; class Mammalia; order Rodentia; family Dipodidae; genus Zapus; species Zapus hudsonius. The sequence continues at coordinate 44,300 of PVHP010011399.1, read as the reverse complement.
TTTTCCAATCTAAGAATGAAATCTCTTCTAAGGGTTTGGAGGACGTTGAGTTTTATTATTAGCCCTTCTCATATCAGCTGCACTACGATGAAGTTCCTAGGGAACATCCACTGGATTTCCACCAAATTTCCAGGGATTTTGAGGGAGGATACAGCCTAGGATTCGGTTTCTGAATCCTAGGCTGGTTGACTGTGTGACTCACAGCACTGTCTCGTTAGCCCGCCTACCTGGGACCACTCCTTAGGCTTAGTCTTTCCTTCTCTATGGTCCTGCCTGGGCCTAGGAGGACATTGATCAGGCTAGTCTTATTCTCCTGTGTCTGACATGAGCTCTACCACACAGGCTGCCTTCTGTGTGTCAGGTGTTAGTGCTATGTGATCTCTGTCCTGGAGCCTCTTCCTTCTTCCTGCAAATATGCTGACTTGTGCCTCAGTTTACCAGCCTACTATTCCAGTTTTCACAGGACCAACAGCTTAACATAGTGTCTTCAGTACCCTAGTACTGACCCCCTCTTGGATCTTGCCCCCTTCCTCCAGTGGCCTCTTCTCTGGACTCTACCACTGACTGAGCCTGACCACATAGACCAGCATGTTCCATGTGGGAAGCTCCAGGCTTAAATTGCCTGAGATGGAAGCTGGCTGGAGAATTTTCTAGCTGGGAGAGCTTTCTTCTCTTTTGTTCCTGTTTTGCTTTTCACTTGAAAAGCAAGAAATAATGGTATTTACCTCACAAAATTGTAAGAAAAAAACGAGACAACACATGTAAAGTACATAGGAAGCACCCAATCAGTGTAAGCTGCTCCCATAATTGTTCTAGGCTTGCCCAAAGCTGCAGAGCCAGGGCCTGCTTGATGGCGATGTTATAAGCCTTGTCTACTCCAGGGACTGGCCTTACCACATTCTTTGGGCATGTGTACTGAGCTCCTTGCTTACCCCTCTATTCCTACCAACTGCACTGACATTATTGGCTATTTACGACAAACCTCTGCCCAATTGTCTTCATTTCTATAGATTTATTTTTAGATTTTTTTTGTGACTGTATTATGTAAGTTTCTTCAACCATATATTAATGTCCAGTCGCTAGGACATCTGTTTACCTTTGCTGACAAATATTTTCATTTAGTTGCTTAAGCCCAATGCAGTTCAAAGGGTGTTAGGTAGGGTAAAGGGATCAGGAAGATACTCTCGTGGTTTCTTTCTGTATGTACTTCCCTTAATCTACATTCAGGGTTTTGCTAAATTGATGAATCTTAGAAGGCTGCGGTTCTTTGGTGGTTTACAAGCTCATGTCTAAGAATAAAATCTCCTTAAGAAACTGCCAGCCTGTAGCAGAAGGGTTAATGGGAGGCTGCTTTGTGGTGGGGGAGGCAAGGAAGTAGTGATAGGGCAAGAGGTAAAAGAATATTGCTATTTATTCAGCAAACATTTAATTGGTACCCATTATTCTTTATTTTTATTTTTGCCAAACACCAGTGTAGGTACTTAGGAGGATATGAGTGAATCAAACACACAAAATATCAGTATTATAAAAAATTCTTCAGTAAAAGGGGACATAAGATTAACAGTTATTTTTATATGTTTGTTAAAATTTGGACGGTGAATATATTTAAGCATATATTAAAGATTAAAGAAACCAAAGATTGGGAAAGTATAACCTTTTATAACATCGTTAGCATTGTGCAAATGCTAGTAATATTTGAAATAGGGAATAAGAAATAGAGCCAGCTTTTGCTTTGATATAAAACTTACAATTTTAGAAGATAAGCTGAATGATGACAGAATAACATTTTTTTTGAGGTAGGGTCTCACTATAGCTCAGCTCACCTGGAATTCACTATGTAGTGTAGTCTCAGGCTGGCCTCAATCCTCCTATAACAGCCTCCAAAGAGCTGGGATTAAAGGCATGTGCCACTTTGACTGGCCCATTTTTTCTTATAATCTGGAATCTTCTAGAAAATAATGATGAGGCTATGAGGCTCTAAGATAAATTGTGTGTGATAAGATTTACAAATGCTGATTAACAGTGAACAGAAATCCTCCAGAAAAGATTGGCAATCTTTTGGATTCAAGATGTTAAATTTTAATTTATTAATATTTTTGGGTAGGAGCAGGAGTAATATTCTCATCTGGGGGAGTTAAGACAATGACAGGAAGTGGTAAGAAGGGAGTGAGAAATAGGCAGACATTAAGATTATGTTCATATACCTATTGTGAAGTTTGTTTGCTAGGTGGACACTCCAGGGCAGAGAGTGCCAAAAGTATAGAAAAGAGTTGTTTTTCCACAAGTTAAAGTATACACACACACACACACACACACACACACACATACACACACACACAGACACACATCACCTGAGGAAGAGTCATATCCTAGTACTTTATAAACTATTGAGTCAGGGTCTCACTCTATCCCAGGTTGATCTAAAATTCACTCTGTTATAGAGGCTGGCCTAGGACTCCAACTCACAGTGATCCTCCTACCTTAGCCTCCTGACTACGGGGTTTATAGGCATGAGCCACCATGCCCAGCTTTAATATACATCTTAGTATAGATAAAATTGTTATATTTTAGTATACTTAAATTACACGTTTCCATGCTAAAAAGAAAAAAAAAACGTTACTACACACCACAAAAGAAGTAGAGTTTGAGTTTAGAAATCAGAATGAATTCAACAAACTATCATTGAAAATTCAGCCCATGGAGCCAAAGCCCCTCCTGATGGTTCATCTTGACTGCCAACTTGATTGGAGTAGGAATCAGCTAAGAGACACAACTCTGGGCCAATTTGTGGGGGCATTTCTAGGAAGGATTCACTGAGGGAGGAAGACCTCTGGCCTGTGGGCAGCCCTTCCACTATAGAGGGATAAAATGCTGCTTTTGTCTGACTGCCATCATTCCTTGCTGGTGAGTACATCTACATCTTTCCCTGACATTAGAACCCAGCTCTTTCCATCTTCCAGTATGGCCTGAAGACTGGTGGCTCTCCAGGAGTTATTCAGGCCTCTAGTACCATGGGACTACTCCATGGGCTGAGCAGCTACTGGGCTCTCAGCATCTCCAGCGTGCAGATGGCCATTGATGAACCGCCTAGTCCAGATCATGCAAGCCAAGCTAATAAATCACCTTTGTAGTATATAGTCATTCTGTTGACTCTCTTCCTCAAGAGAATATACCCATTAAGTAAAAATGTTGACTAAGACATGTCTCTGGTTCCCATAGTACTCACAATACAGCTAAGGGTGTGGTGGGGGGCATGTCATAGTCAGCCACATGGCCGCTGGGATGAATCACCAAATTGTGCACAGTTTTGGGAGGAAAGTATTTATTAAAGTAACAGATCTAGGGAAAGTTTCAAAATGGTGTAAGAGGCTGGCCCCCTTTCATAGATCCAAGCAGAGAGAGAAACCCATCACCTACAGCCAGCCCACTCCAACTCCAACTAACAAAACAGTAGGACTACCAGACTTCAGCTCAGACTGCTCTTTACATATGTATCACTGGAATTTTATATCCATCTTAGAAATACCCTAGGAGGCCAGGCTAAGGTGACACCTCCTCCAGCCAGGAGGCTTGAGACAAATTTTTTAATACACTTTTGAATCTATTAGGGGGCATTCAGTCAAATTATCACAGGGTGTATCACCTACAACACCAAATAAATATTGTCTAAGGTAGTGGAAGGTCCATCAGGCTTGATTTAAGTGTGGAAGAGTGTGGCTGGTTCTTAGTCTTTAGTTCTTAGTATCTTAGTATTTTTGCTAACTTTTTTATTTTGTTACCCTTTTGGGGTGTGTGTGTGTGTGTGTGTGTGTGTGTGTGTGTGTGTGCGTGCATGCACGCGCATGTGTGAGACCTTATACTTTAATTGTATGTGTGGCTTTTGGTGCAAATCATGTCACTTCCTCTTGAGAAATAAATGTCATTAAAATCACTTAAAGATACTTCTCTCTTAAGTAATATTTGAATCTGCAAATCACACTCATGGCAATCTTGCCACTATACTCAATCCACCTCTTGAACAAAGATGAAAGACTTGTTGGGGAAAAGGTTCAGAATGAATTATCTGGAGAGTTGGCCCATTGTTAAAGTTTTTCCCTATTTGAGGTGATTATGGCTGCTAATTTCTTATCACAAATTCTTACCTTATGTTCTTTTTATTCAAGTGGAGGTGCAAAGAATCTGACCAATGCTGGTGAGAGAGGGAAACTGTGAAGATGAGACTGTGTCCTGGTGGGAGGGTAAGTGAAAACATTTCTCTGTGATTATAGGGTGGGGAGATGAGGCCTGCTTACATAGTAGGAACAGACACAGTTAAAAAAGCTATTTGAGGGTTGGAGAGATAGCTCATCAGTTAAAGGTGCTTATTTGCAAAACCTGCTGGCCTGGGTTTGATTCTCCATGACACACATAAAATCAGATGCACAAAGTGGTGTGTGTTTCTAGAGTTTGGTTTTGGTGACAGGAGGCTCTGGTGTATTCATATTCTCTCTCTCTCTCTCTCAGAAATAAAAACATTTGAAATAAAAGGTGCCTGATCTTAGGGAACAGGTCAGTCAGAGGTAAGTAGTTACTCAGTATAGCCAAAGCATAATTAAATGACTATAACCCAAATGATTCTAGCTTTAGATATCTGGGAAATATTTTGTGTAGGCCTAATGGAAAACTACTCTACTTTAAGGTTACCAGTGGTCTGTCGATGTTTCCATGTCTTAGATTTTACTCAGGGAATTAAAGAAAGGTGAACAAATTAAGCAGAAAGATACTTAAGAGCAAAGCAATAGTAAAGATTTCAATGATTACCAAAGGAGCAGAGGCCATTTATGTGAAAGCTACTCAAGGGCACCAGAAAGTGGGCAGGGGCTTGTCTTCATAGGATTTTTAGGGGAGGATGGACCAGCTGCTGGTCATGGTCTAGGTGACCCTATGATTTTATGGACAGGTTTGCTTTTTCCTGTACATGTTTCTTCCCATAATGCATCTGATTTTATCTATATGTGTGCCCAATTATGCATAGGCACAAGATGATAAATAGGTGTTTCTCCCTAAAAGTTCACTTAGAGGACAATTTGCCTTACTGTGCATGCACCCAAAACCAGTTCAGGTTGGATAATTACTGCTGTTTCGATCCAGGATCTATCTAAGAATATATTTGATTGGATGCTGATGACAAATAATGGTCTCTAAGATGAGGAGAAAGCTAGTTCATTATGTGCAGTGAGGTGTATGTGAAGCTTGGTCCAGGTGAGGGGTCCCAGGTTCCCAACTGGTTGCTAGATGTGTTGCCTAGGAGAAGGGTATTTACTGCTTAAGCAAAGAAGGTTCCAGGTGGCTAAGCCATTACCTATACTTTCCTGTCTCAATGGCACTCAGGACACCAAAGAGAGGGTTTCCATCCAGGAAATTTTCCCATTCTCCTTAGACACCAACAGTAATTTAATATAATTCTACTCTCATTCCTGCAAACCTTTTGGGTTATGGTTCCACCTATAAGTCTTCTCTCCTTCATATGCCCTTCCTTCAGTTTATCTATTTTTCTGTCCACTTTGGCTCCACAACCCCTGCTCTGATTCAAAAAATTCCAATAAATGGTCACAGAACTCAGTGAAACATGGATTAATTATAAAGAACACGAACAGTCAGATAAACTGGAACATAGAGCCTAAGTGAAGGCGTTTCTGTCCACATGAAGTTTGGGGTGTGTCACTCTCTTGGCAAATGGATGTGTTTGCTAATTTGGAAGCTCTCCTAACTTCTTTGTTTAAAGTTTCTTTTATGGGCATTATATAAGTATGGTTGATTAAATCATTAGCCGCTGATTAACTCAATCCTCAGTTCTACGTTTCCTGGAAGGGGCTAGAAGTTCTAATTCCCCAATCATAAAGTTGATTCTCTTGGCAACCAGCCTCTATTCACCATAAACCACCTGTGCATGAACTCAGGTATAGCTTGAAGTGGTTTATATTATGAAAGACACATGATGCTGCTCTCAAGGCATGGTGGCTCATGCTTTAATCCAAGGACTCAGGAGGCTGAGATCATTGGAGAATCTCTATGAGTTCAAAGCAAACCTGAGCTACAGAGAGAGTCCCAGATCAGCCTGGACTAGAATGAAACCTTTCCTCAAAAACATCCAAACAACAAAACCCAATTCTGCTCTCCCATTAGATAGAATTCCTATTCATTTATTTAGAAGCTCTTTGCTAGGAATTGGGATTAAAGGCCAAGTATCTATTTCTTATTATATCACAATATTACAAGACCTATAAAACAAAAATGCATTAAATTAAGTAGCACTGATCAGAATCAAGGCCCCTGTGATAAAAGGTGACAACTTATTTGTACAGATCTACATTTCTTTTAAACTTATTTTAAGGGCTAAGGATGTGTATGACTGGTAAAACATCTGCATACACAAGACCCACTTGCACACACACACACATACACACACACACACACACACAAATGAACCTAGAATGGTGCTTGTGTCTATGGTCTCAGATACTTGGGAAGATGAGGCAGGAGGTTTACTTGATCTTAGGAGTTTGATACCATTCTAGACAACACAGTGGGACCCTATCTATCTCCAAAAATCTTTACATAGTCTGAAAGCTATATTTTTTGCATTTCATTTAGCTTTTGTATGTAATCAGCAATGTCAATGGGCAGTGTTCTGTTATGTTGTTAGTTTAGTAAAAAGAAAAATTGAATCATAGGCTCAGTGTTTTGAGATCTGGAGAAAGCCAGAAACAATACAGTGATCTTCCCTTATTCTTGGGGATTACATTGAGACTTCCAGTGGATGCCCAAAACCATGGATAATGTGGAAACCTAACAGACCACATTTTTCCTATGCATATACCTATAATAGTGTTTAAGTTATAAATTAGGCACAGTATGAGTAACAACCAATAAGGAGACCCAACAATTATAACAATATGCTGTGATAAAAGTTAGATGAAATGGTCTCTCCTCTTTCTGAAGTCTTACTGTTCTTTCGCCTTTCACATAGAGCACTTTATTGCTTCTGTTTGCCAGTATCACTACTCTTGCATTTTGGGACCATTATTACAAAAAATAAGGGTTACTTAAACACAAATGCTATGGTACAGGGAAAGATAAGTGGGGAGGGGAGGGAGCTACTATACATCTCTAATTCAAGATTCCATTGTGTTCCCTAGTGTCAATTACACAAATTGCAGGCAAAGAGATCCTGCCCAGGGAGAAATAACCAGTCTTGCAAATTCAAACTTTCTGAGTGATGCTAAATGTTAAATCATGGCAAGAATTGGTTGGTAAACCCCTTGAATTAAGAAAGGAACATGTTATATTGTTATTACTTATTTCTGTATCCTCCATCGGGGTGGATTTTGTGAGAGCAAGAACTAGATTTGACTGTCTTAAAGCTATAAATCTAGATTCTAACAGGTTGGCACGCATGGCTGGCATTCAAGAAGCATCATTAAAGGAATGAGTAACTATGTAAGAGGGAAGGCAGGAAGGGAGGGAGCAAGAAAAGGAAGAAACCAAAACAGGGAGCAAATGGAATTGTTGTTATTTCCCAACTAGAATCCTCCTAGGTATGGCTGACACTATTGGGAAGGACTTTTAAGTACTGAGAAGCTCCTTAATTTCAGTTTTCAAAGCATATATGTTTCTGCCCTTTTGACAGTGTGTTTCCTTGTAACAATGGTACAAATCTGAATGATGGTTTTCTTATTAATCTTGGAACTAAGGTGTCAAGATAAAAGTGTGTGATTTTGGACCAAAATATATTTCCATCACCTAAAATAAGACTGTTTCCTCTGGGGAGCCCTTGGCCTGCAGGCCTGTCTATTTGCTGGAGTGCGTAATGGAGCCCCTTTATGAAAATGCCTATTTAATTCACTTGAATTAAGTGGGAGTAACAGGCAGAAGAGTTTTAACCACAGAGATAAAGTAACTGTCTGAACTTCAAAGCCAAGAATGAGTCCCTGTTAATGGACTCCCATTAGGAAGGGCACTACAAAAATGTGAAGTAGGGGTCTTGCAATGGATCGGGATTAGTGCTTTGAGATGTTAGCACAGAGTAAAAAGCATTAGGCGCTTAAAGTCATTTTCTAAAGCAGTCATGCTCGCCCAAAATGCAAAAGTTGCCTTTCAGCTGGAGTGTCTCTTGCCATTACCTGGTGCCAGGGAGCTGGAGTTTTGGCAGTCAGTGGCCCTCAGCGCCTTCCCTGCTGGAGTGCCAGTAAAGCCGGGCTTCCAGAGCATGTCTGCACAGGAGACCAGCATGCTCGCTGTTCCTCCAGTTCTAAATAAGGAGATTCCTTCTGAGACTGCTTAGTCAATACTGGATGACTCTGGAGAGGCCAGCCTTGTTGGTTTCATTGAGCTTTTCTTCCTTCCTTCCTTTCTTCCTTCCTTCCTTCCTTCCTTCCTTCCTTCCTTCCTTCCTTCCTTCCTTCCTTCCTTCCAACGCTATGTTCGTATATCCCCATGGCTAATGTTATGCCTCATACCACAAGAAAAGTCAAATTCTTTTATCACCATCAATCCCTCTATTTTATATAGTCCTAACCTGACCTCTTGGGCCTTCTTAGAATTTCAAAGAGCAATTCCAGACATCAAAGATATGTTGTTTTTCTTAAAAAAGATTTTTCAGCAACTGTATACTAAAAAAAAAAAATAGCTTAATCATTGCCTCTCGGCAAAGGTACAAAATTTTTAGACAGTAAATAAATAGAAGGTGGTTTAAGGGGCAGTAAATCTAGACAAGTGGTCTGGAGACACACACTAGAGCAGGCGGGATTGTCCACAGGAAGAAGTCTGCGTAGGATAGTCTACTGCCCTGTGGCCCCCAGTGTGGTCTGAAGTCCCTGGCAGAGTTCATTGCATCTCATTCCTCTCAACTGACTGAATCAGAATCTGATCTTCGAAAGGATTCCCAGGTGACCTGAGTGCTGTCTGTGCTCGCTGAGGTTTGAGCTTGCTGGTCCTTACAGACCTAGTCAAGGGTTGCCATGGATGGCATTCTCAAGCTTTTGTAGACATAAGAAACCACCCGGGAATTGTTCAGAAGGCAAGTTCAGATCAAACAGGTTCTGGTTCCACAGGTTTGTGTGGTTCCTCAAAAGTCTGTATTTCTAATGCATTTCCCAGGGTTTCAGACCACAGCTTAGCACACCTCTGCCACTGAAGCAAAGATCCAGCCAAGGAAGAGTGCCTTCTGGAAGCTCCACTCAGGCCTTGAGAAGTTGACATGGGGGAAGCCCAAGCTTCACCTTGCTCAGGTGATCAGCAGGCTGGCCTTACTGAGCTCTGAGCTCTGCCTTCACACTCAGTAGTTGCTTTGCACCGCTGTCTTCCTTACCTGCGTTTCAGAGTCAGAAAGGCCGAGCTTAGATTCTAGTTCAAGACATTGACAGATCCAGATTCTCACCTTGGGTAATCTTTGAGTGTCTGTTTCCTCATGTGTAAAAGAGGCATGTGGGTTCTGTCTCATGGGGCTCGTGTAATAATTACAGGACAGGTGGCCTATGGAAAAGCTATGGCACAGCATTTGGCGGGTATTTAGCACATGCTTACAAGGTTTGTTTGTACCTTTTTTTTTTTCTGGCTGAATAGTTACATTTTTGCCCCCTCAGAGGCTCAGTTATCCTTTGCAGGGTTCCTTGACAAACCCCCACACCCTGGAATTCCTCACACATCTAGGCTCTTGTAGCACATAAATAGTTCTCACTTCGTATCCCTTTCAACATGCTGTTATTACTTTGTTCTCTCTATTGAACTGTGGACTCATTAAAGAGAACAACAAAACCAAGCCCTATCTCTCCCCCCTTTTTAAACATTGAGAAGTGCAATATACGAAACAGAGTCATTTGACTGTTCCTGTCCATTTCCTCTGCCCTCGCCCCCATCCTGAGGACCCTCCTCTTTCAAGGTATTAACTCCTCTCTCCTGCTGTCTTTTTGTGCTCCATGCACTCAGAAAGAACTGTGCATGACCATTGGGGTCATGAAGGCAACGTTTGGTTGCCCCCATAGTAGGCCTATGCACCCTGGGGCTCTTACATTCTTTCCACCCCCTTGGAGGCCATGACCGAAATCTCCTTTAGTGTTGAATTCTCAACAGCCTCTTATTTTCTACTTCTATGAGTTTTAAGTCTCCTCAGTGTCTACCACAGAGAAGCTTCTCTGATTAGCAGTGGAAGCAGTACTCTTGCTTTCCACACTACCTGGGCAATGTTGCCTGAGCCCTGGTGGGTGTGACAGATGATGACTGGTCCCATGGTAAGCCCTGGGCTCTCTCTTCTTGTCATTTTGATGAGTCTTGGGTCTTCTGGTTATTTGTGCCCTCTGTAAAAAGAAGGTTCTCTAATCAAAAGTGAGATCTGGATTAATCAAAGGGCTCAAACACATCCACTTAGAAGGCTGTTTGATGGGCAAAAAGTCTCTATATAAAGAACAATGGGCAGGGCATGGTGGCGCATGCCTTTAATCCTAGCACTCTGGAAGCAGAGGCAGGAGAATCTCAGTGAGTTTGAGGCTGCCCTCAGATTGCATAGTGAATTCCAGGTCAGCCTGTACTAGAGGGAGACCCTACCTCGAAAAACTTAACCAAAACAAAAAAGAAAGAAAGAAAGAAAGAAAGAAAGAAAGAAAGAAAGAAAGAAAGAAAGAAAGAAAGAAAGACAGACACTGGATGCTTCCCTCTTGGGTCTATGACCTGGCAATTCTCAGTATTAGACATGAATTCCCTCTCAATGAGCAGGGCCTCTTATCCAACAGAGAGCAGTTGATTACCACCATAACTTAAGTCTCATTGTTTCATTGGTGGGTACATCTTGCCTGGACATTTGATTTTGCAGTCTGCAGGATCCACTACATGTTTAAACTGTAGGTGATTATTCTCTCCTAGCAGCTCACAGTGCAGCACTATGAAAGCTATCTGGCAAAAAGATGGTTTTCATCTCAGTTCCAGTGACCCTCGCCTGTGGCGTGTCATCAGAAAAAGGGTCTTACCCACTAGTTCTGGTGGGTAATCAAAAAGTTTGACAGTTGCCTGCATTGTCTGGGGGGCATCATGGGCCAGCAGCTCACTGTGTGTGTGGGGGGGTATCCATTCTAAGTCCTATTTGTCTCTCTGTAGTTCTAGCACCTTGCACAGAACAACAGAAGAGAGGTGATTATGTGCTAAGTATTGTTCTGTTTTACATATATGGAGAGAGAGATAAGTGAATATGGTGGTATGCCAGGGCCTCCAACTACTGCAAACAAACTCCAGATGTACGTACCACTTTATGCATCTGGGTTTACACATGGGTACTGGGAAATTGAACCCAGGACTCAGGCTTTGCAAGCAAATACATTAACGGAATCATCTCTCAAACTCTCTAAGTGTTTTCAAAAACTTGTTTGTGTGTATGTATATGTGTGTGCACGTTTGTTTGTGTGTGATGTGTGTATATGAGTGGGCATATGTTAAGTGTTAAGGCACGTGGGTGTAAGTCACAGGACAACCTAGGGGCATGTCCTCCTCTTCTTCCCCCCCCTTTTTTTTTGAGGTAGGGTCTCGCACTAGTCCAGGCTGACCTGGAATTTACTATGCAGTCTCAGGGTGGCCTTGAACTCACAGCAATCCTCCTACCTCTGCCTCCCGAGTGCTGGGATTAAAGGCGTGTGCCACCACGCCTGGCCTTTCCCATTCTTTTAAGACATCTCTCTTGTCCTGCCACTGCTATTTGTTAGCTTCAGGATTGTTCCAGCATTGTGCTAGATCTGTCTCATGTTGCTGTAAATACACTGGGATTAGAGACACACTTGCTGCTTCAGCTTTGTCCGGGCTCTGAGGAGGATGGGACTCAGGTAGGCAGGATTGGAAGCATGTACCTTTGGTCATGGAGCCATCTTTCAACTCCTAAAAGTTTTTTTGTTTAACTTATTAATTAATTAATTTATTTGCAAGCAGAGTGAGAGAGAGAAGAGAGATGGACAGAGAGAATGGGCATGCAGGGCCTCTAGCCACTGCAAAGGTAGCCCTAGTTCCTAGTGGTCCATAAATGCTGACTGAATGGAATTACATAGTGAAAATATCAGCTTCAGATGAAGCTTTTTCTCTCCAAAAATACAGAGCCCTGAAGATGACAAAGGAACAATTCACATCATTGTTCAGCTTTCTGATACATCTTATTAACTTGAAATAATATCAAAACACATCACAAGTAGAAACTGTTTGATGGGCTCTTTTTAAAAGAAAGATAATTACTCAAATTATTTCCAGGAGAAACATTTTGTAGAACAACAGGAATAAAGTGAAGACTTCCTGACATTGAAATCTTTCTTTCTTTTCTTTCTTTCTTTCTTTCTTTCTTTCTTTCTTTCTTTCTTTCTTTCTTTCTTTCTTTCTTTCTTTCTTTCTTTCTTTCTTTCTTTCCTTCTTTCTTTCTTTCTTTCTTTCTTTCTTTCTTTCTTTCTTTCTTTCTTTCTTTCTTTCTTTCTTTCTTTCTTTCTTTCTTTCTTTCTTCCTTCCTTCCTTCCTTCCTTCCTTCCTTCCTTCCTTCCTTCCTTTCTTTCTTCCTTTCTTTCTTCCTTCATTTCTTCCTTCCTTTCTTCCTTCTTTCCTTCCTTCTTTCTTTCTTTCTTTCTTTTTTTCTTTCTTTCTTTTTTAAAGAATGAGAGCAGGTTTATTGAGAATTAAAGTGACAGCCCCTGGATTAGGGAAGGAACTTTCTTTTAGTTTTATTGAACTATAATTTACATATAATTTTTCATTCATTTAAGGGTATAATCAAGATACAAAGATACAGATGAAGGGCTGGAGAGATGGCCTAGCGGTCAAGGCGCTTGCCTAAAAAGCCTAATGACCCAGCTTCGATTCCCCAGTACCCACATAAATCCAGATGCATGAGGTAGCCCATGCATCTGGAGTTCAGTTGCAGCGGCTAGAAGCCCTGGTGTGCCCATTCTCTCTCTATCTGCCTCTCTTTCTCACTCAAATAAATACAATATTAATTTTTTAAAAAGATAGATATGGATTGTGTCTTCCTAGATATCATTTTCATTTTCTTGCTTTCCCCTGAGTCCTGCTGTGGGCAGCTGTTGACTTGTTTTCTCTTGTCACTGTTTTGCATTTTGCAGAATGTCAGCAGTTCTCACAGAAGATAGTAATCTTTAGCATATGGCTTGTTTTGTTTATTATAAAGCATTTGCTGTTTATCTGTATGTTGCTCTTATTAGCTGTGTTTTCTATAATACTCGAAAGTACTACTTCATATCATAGTGGTTATTCCATCTGCTTAGCATTCTCCACCTGATGGACATTTGAGTTCGTTTTTGCTTTGGGTGGTAATGAGAAATTCTGCTGCAAGTATTCTTTGTGTGAAAATATGCTTCTGTTTCTCTTGACCAACACCGTGGAATGTTCTTGCTGGACACCATGATACATCTATGTTTAACTTTATAAGAAAATGTCACTCTGGTTTGTGGTGGGGCTGTACTGTGTGACATTCCTCCAGCTGTGTTCCAGGCTTCCAGCTACTCTGGTCCTCAACAACACTTGGTATAAGAAGTCTATTTAACTTTACTTATTCCATTAAATATTTGACAGTAACTCTCCCTGTGGTTTTAATAATTTGTATGTTGTTTTAAAATTATTGCTTATATTTATTGTACATAATACTGTGTTACATAAGGGCATTTTCACACAAGTATATATTGTACATTGTTAATTTACATTTTCTGATGACTGGTGTTTGATACTGGACAACTTCTCTGTGTCTATTCATTATTTGCATATATATCTTCTGTAATTGTCTATTTAAAATTTTGCACATTTTTTTGATGAATTGCATGTGCCTTTTGTTAAATGTTTGGCAGTTATTTTTCAGTCTGTGGCTTTCATTTTCATTGTGTTTTTTTCACAAATATTTTTATTTGCTTATTTGCTAGAAGAGAGACAGATAGAACGGGCATACCAGGGCCTCCAGCTGCAACAAATGAACTCCAGATTGCTATGCTATTTTGTGCATCTGGTTTTACATGGGTGCTGGGGAATCGAACTCAGGCAGTTGACTTAACCACGCCCTATATGTGTCTTTAAAAATTTTATTTTATTTATTTATTTGCAAGCAGAAAAGGGGGAGAGAGAGGTGGGAGAGTGAGAGAGAGAAAAAGAGAAAGACAGAGAGAGAGAGAGAGAGAGAGAGTGTGAGAGAGAGAGAATGGGTGCACCAGGGCCTCTTGTCAATTGCAAAGAGATTCCAGATACATGCATGATTGTATATCTGGCTTTTCATGAGTACTGGGAAATTGAATCCTGGACAGCAGGCTTTGCAAGCAAACACCCTTAACCATTGAGCAATCTGCCCAGCCTTGTTTCTGTCTTTTGGAAAGCAAAAAAAAAAAAAAAATCACACTTTATTAACAAATTTATCCACTTTGTGTATTGTGTGTCTTGCTTAAGTAATTTTGCCTAACCTGATGTCACAAAAATTTTCTTCTCTAAGTTTAATATTTTTTCACATTTAGGTATATCATCTATTTCACATTAATCTTATGCCTGACCTAGAGATTTAAATCCTGCACGAGTTTTGTCTTATTACTTATATGCAACCCTGTCAGTTTAAACATGGCCATGTAGAAACTAGTATAAGTGATGTGTAGGTGTGAGACTCAGGGAAATCTCTTACAGCTGGTAGCTTTCTTGTTCTTAAGTCCTACAATAAATGGCATTGTTAAAACTAGGCTTGTTATTTTCCATGTGGGCTGTGCAGAAAAAAATGTGAGGGAAAATCTTAAGGTAGATGAAGACCTCAGGGAATTTTTTTTAACTCATTACATTTCGAGCAGGTAGATATGTTCAAATCAAAGTGAACTTGATAGGATAAAGAATGATTTTTAAAGACTCCACATTTTCAAGGTCATTTCAATATTAGATCTGTGATGCTTTGTTTATTATTATTTTACTTTTCTGTCCATTTCCCGGAAGCACAACATTCTTCTTTGAAGAGGACAAACTCTTTCCTTATTGCTACAAACTTGTTTAAACAGGGAAGGAAAACTCATGGGAAAAATTCAGAGTCTGATGTCCTTTTTTCCAGGTCTGCCTTCTGCTCATTACCACTCCTACATACTCTGATCCTACGATAGTCTGAAGTTTCAAAATGTCAACAAAAAATTCTCTGTATTTAGGTTGTTTTGAATTGTTAATTATTGGTGGCAATGGATGAGTGTTCAGCACCTTGGAACTTTTGCAAAAGAAACTTAATAAGGATACGTTTGCTGTAGTTGGACAAGTATTTGATGAACAGCCGACCTTTCAAATGTTTACATGAATTGAATCTCTGAGCTGCTGTTAGGAAGGTCCAAGTTCTAATTCAGACTCAGACACTGGATCCCTTTGTACAGAAAGCTTCTAGAATATCCTTTCCTTCGGCTTTCACATTTCTTTCTTTTAAAGGTTAAAACCACCTATCAATTAATTGGCTATCATCTGTGAAAAGTTTTGAGAGGACACAAAGCATTTTCTCAGGGCATTGCCCAAGTGTTCCCTGTCATAACTGTGGTTTGCTATTCACCTGAAGTAGATTTGCATTGTCCAAAGGAAATAAGTCTACAGACCTGTAGCCATGGGATTAAAAAAAAAAAAAGAACATATTTCTTTCCTGTAGTTTGTGAATAAAGCTTCTACTGTTTGAAAGGAAAAATGCAAAAGGAAGCCCAGTTGTCTGGATTAGGTCACTTATAAATACCTTTAAAAATGTTTACATAAATCTCCACTGACTAAGTAATTCTCTGGGAATATTCCATAAGAATTTTTTTCTCCAGTGCTTTTGGAAATTCA
This sequence comes from Zapus hudsonius, assembly GCA_004024765.1. Classification (NCBI taxonomy): domain Eukaryota; kingdom Metazoa; phylum Chordata; class Mammalia; order Rodentia; family Dipodidae; genus Zapus; species Zapus hudsonius. The sequence goes on along the minus strand of PVHP010011399.1, from coordinate 28,481 downwards.
CACTTATATAAATTTTTAATCATTCTGTTCCATCTGAGGCCTGGTACTCAGTCACAGTTGACTTAAAGAAGCCAACCCAGGGACCTGAAAGAACCAGAAAGATGAGCTGGAGAAGGTTGGGGCCTCCTTTCTTACCAAGGCTTTCTCTGCCCCTAGGACCTGTTTCATCATAAGGTTTTTTGCCTTCAAGTCAGGTACTTCACTGCTGAAGCGCCTCATTTAGATGAGTTCATGTGACCCTCTTCAGCTGTCTTGGTCAGCGTGACAGCCTAATCAGAGCCAATTTCGCAACGATCCCATTGTGGTTCTGGACATTACACGGAGAGCAGCAAGCCAGAACACTCCCATGTCTTTTCTGGTAAACAGCATTTTAAAACCACCCTAAAAACATTCACTATTTTACTTGCAGCTGGAGTGTTAGGGGAATTCTCAGGAATCCTGTCTTTGCCACGATTTAGCTTTATCTAGATCCTATGTGTGTGTGTGTGTGTGTGTGTGTGTGTGTGTGTGTGTGTGTGTGTGAGAGAGAGAGAGAGAGAGAGAGAGAGAGAGAGAGAGAGAGATTGTGTTGTTATTGGAGGTAAATGACCTATTCATCTCAGTACGTCTGGTCACACTTGGGAAGTATTTGGAGTGGAGATCAAAGGTAACAGGTGCTTTATTTGACTTATATATTGCTCAGAATTTTAAAAAAGTTTCCATTATAGTGTTCAATTAAAACAGAAACAAAACACAGCTCTAAACCCCAAAGTTACTAGTATTTAAGATGGAGAGATTTCATATAAAGATCGGGAATCTTAGCTTCTTTGGACACATTAGAAGAGAGGGCATCTCTGCATCTACGTCCCTAAATGGCAACGCTAACTATATCTAGATCAGGAATGGTTCCTTTGGAAGCTCAGGTCACCCGATGTCCCCCAGAGTTTGCAGATCCTGTAGATTTGTAGAGCTTGTACACTTTGTTACTACAAAGATGACTATTACACTGTCCATTTTCTGAGCTAAGGTGAAGTATTTGGACTTTTATTCTGTTGTTTAGAGTCAGGCGTTTACAAGGTTCTCCATGTATGAACTGGTTTATCTATACTTTTTTTCTGAGAGGAAGGTATAGTGGAAATATGTCACATAATATGTAAAGTGAGAAAGCAAATTAAATATTTCCAAAATGGTGTATCCAGAGATTTGGGACCTTTAAGTAGAAATTGTAAATATGATCACGTAATTAAATAGGTTAACATTTATAGCTATAATTCTGGTTATTGCCAGGATTATACACAGAGAGGTAGAATGAAAACCAGGTAAAACCCCTTTACTGAAAAGTACATATTTGTGGAAATATTTTCTTCTCAGATATCCTTCATTTCTTCTCAGATATCTTTTCATTTCTTCATTACTGCTGTAGCTCTCACAGACAGAATTGTGTTTGGCATATTAATTTTTTCAGCACATGAGTTGGTCCTTGGAGGAGCAGTCATGTTTTCTTTGACTTCTTTCCTTACAATCAAGCGCAGTGCATGACATAAAAGACTCACATAATAAATTTTAGTTTTGTTCCTGTTCTCAGATACTATGATTGTTCAAGAGGACAGAACCATGGGGATTTCATCTTTTCAGGGTTCCATGCTGGTTAAATTGTTTGTGGTAATCATAAGCATAACCCGCACCCAGTGTTTGAGCTTGCATTCATTTTGATGAGAGAAATAAAAGCAAGCTGATCAGGACAGAACTTGCTTAAAGAAAGGCTCAGATTAGTTTCAGCAAGTTCCCTCTGTCAGCATTTTGGAGGGGAAGCTCTGAAGTCGAGTCCAGCCAAGAAAGACAATTGATCGTCCTAGTCTGCAAATTTCATTTGCAAGTTCAATTGAAGTGTAAGTGAAATGGGATTCTGTCATTGGTTCTCTTTGGGGTAAAGATTTCCAGGCGAGGAAAATGTGTATGTGCTTGTCTGGCCAGTGAGAGCCAATGGATGGGCTGTCGGGTGTTCTCCTTTCTCCTCCACCGCCTCCCTCACCAGTGAAACCAAACCGTGTGATATTGTGATGACAAGATGAATATAATTTTAATCCAAATTTAGCCTGTTCTTTCAACCAGAGTATTTTTCTTTCTTTGATTCTGCAATTAAGCACTCTTTTCTTTTTCCTCTCCAAAATTGTATCTTTTAGGTTGGCAGGACTTCAAATGGGGTTATTAGTAATTTCTAATGATTGAAGCTATTTCCGTGATTAATGAGGACTTCTATGATTACAGGATGCCATTGAAAATGGGTTTTATTTCTATTTTTTTTTCAAAATTCATTGGTCAGTTTCAATTTTGTTAGAAAAAAATCAAAAAGACAAAAGTTTTGAGAAACTAACATTTTTAGCTTCAGAGTCTGAGTTATGTTCTTATCACAGGCAGAGGAACCCTTTTGTTGTAAACTTGAGAGAATACTGCATAAGTTAGTCTTCTTAATAATGCAAAGAGAACTTCTCCTTCCTGAGAATCAACAATTTTGAAATGCCGAGATATTGTGGATCTCCCATAAGGTTTTGGTGCATTACATTAGCACTCAGCAAAAGCCAGGTGTCATAATTCCTTTTCTCTGAGACACTGCTACATGATTTTTAAAAAAAAATATTTTATTTATTTTATCTGCAGGGAGAGAGAGAGAGAGAGAGAGAGAGAGAGAGAGAGAGAGAGAGAGAGAGAGAGAGAGAGAGAGAGAGAGAGAATATGCCAGGGCCTCCAGCCACTGCAAACAAACTCCAGATGCATGTGCCACTTTGTGCATCTGTACTGGGGAATTGAACCCGGGTCCTTAGACTCTGGAGGCAAGCACCTTAGCCAGTGAGTCATCCCTCTAGCTCTGTTACATGATTTTTTAAGTCATATACTTGCATTTGCCAGGAATTATCTTGTCCAGAGGATTATTTCATGTCTATTCCTAAGGACTTCTTTTACTTTCTTTTCTCATTCCAAATTGGCAGTGCTGGGGATATAGCTGAGGGGTAGAGCATTTGACTGCTGAAGATTCCTATTCCATGTAGGAAAGGTCCCTTTGGAAATCCTTTGCAAACTCAGTACCAAGTCTGTTACATTATTAAGTATTAATTATTTTATCTCAGGGCTCACATTGATACCTTTCATTGTTTTGACATTTTCCTTTTTATTTTTCCTCTTTTTAATGTTTTTTTTTTATTTATTTTGTATTTTAAGCATGTTTGTATGCAACTTTAGATATTTCTTGAAACTGTGGTAGCCTAAAAAAGCTTTTATATTTGTAAATGTTAAAACTATAGTATCCTAAAACCTTTCATTTCCTCATAATAATGACAGATGCCCTTGTTCATCTCTATGTACCAAACACTGCAAAACAGTTTGCAAAATATCTCTTTTAATACTCATAGAAGTGCTAATATAGAGGCTAAGGCCATAATCTTACTAAATTAGAAAGTCATATTTTGAACTCCAATTGGGCCCAAAGCTTGGATTCTAGCCTGGAATTACTTGAAAAAAGTCATGAAGTGGATTAGCTCTCCAGTTTTGAAGGCTTATTGACTTGCGTCATTTGTATGTTAGGGGAGTAAATATGTTTGCCATCCAAAATTTCATTAGCAATGGCATTTCACTAGTTTAGTGACCTAAACCTTTAGAATAGGTCAGAATAATAACATTGCTTTTAAATGTCAAATTACAGATCAAGGAGAACACAATAGATATTTTTAAATTTACAATCGTCTTCAAGATAATTTCCACTTAATTGACTTCAAATTTGTACAGGGCTGAGTGTCCATACCGGAGCTCTGTGGCATTGCTCTCCATCACGGTCAGAAATGCTCTAGTCAGAGGCGATCATGAGATACATTATTCCAAATTCTGCAGTGCTGTGGAATTGTAATTCCACAGTTCAGTAAGGACTGGCACGAAGAACGTACTCAACTAACATTCATTATGCGTTTTAAAAATGAAGTGTAAATTTATGTGAAAATGAGCTAATATCCTTGAGTGCTGCTCGGCCCTCTGCCTGAGCCCTGGAGAGGTCATTCCAGCTGCTCCTGGTGGCTGTGCTCCCAAGTTGTGGAGGAGGGAAGGGCAGCTTGTTTTCTCCTGCCCTTGAATTTTCTTTACGTTAGAGTCTACCTTAGAGTCTTCCTATGGAATATAAGAGGAAAATTCTCTCTCTTTCTCTGTCTTCCTTCCTTCCATCTTTTCCACTTTGCTCTCTCCTCTCTCTCACTTTTGTTCCCAGATCCCTTTATATTCCTCCCCTAATCGTTTTGGAAAGCATGCTCCTTCCAGGTATTTAAAAGCTTTTTTGGCATGCAGTGCTGCCAGTGTTAACACTGGCAATTGGTACAATTTACAACGGTGCATTAAATATAAATCTGATTTTTATGTCGCTTGCTTAAGGTCGATTTGTGCTAAATCTTTGTTAGTAATGATGGATTTGTGTTATGGATTATTGCATGTGGAGTCCATACAACTGAAGAATTTAGAAGTAGCCAATCACACGGTAATTGAAGAAGGATTAATTTTTGTTGTGTTGTCATTAGCTTTGAATCAGGTCATAATGAGTTTCTATGTCCTTGAATTAGGTAATGTCCTGTCTGGAAAAGAGACACCGAGCAATTAAATGATTTTAAACACTTTTTGGAATTTCAAATTAACTTCTGACATCTGATGTGTCAGCCTTGCGACTATCAGTGTTCTCTCATTGTGTGTGAGCAGAGCACTGGACGGTTGAAGACCACGAAACAGTATTGCTCCAGTGTGGCTTCCCTCCAAGGATCATAACATTCTCTGAGCTTTTCCCATCTGTCTCTTTCTGTGAATAGGCATTTGTTTTGGTTTTAGCTGCATTGTGTTTGATTTTAGTGTTTCTTGAGCTCCACCCTGTGCATCGTTGTTTTGCTCTGAACACTCACCTTTAGTGAGTTTGAATTTTCTCTCTGCTTGCTTAGTGCTTAGTGGATTTTTTTGCTACTGTTTTATTTTATTTTATTTTAAATTCTTGTTTTAGGTTCCGTGCCTTTGCCAAATTAGATTTCCTCCACAATTTCTCTCCATGATCTTTAAAATAAATGGAGAAAGCGACATTATATCCTAACTTTTCTCAACTGCACCTGAGGTTTGCAAGAGATCATCAAGTGGAAACAGTGACAATGCACATTTTCCCAAGTCTCCTGAGGTTGACAAATGGGTAGAAACCTTCTGGACGCAGAGGAGAGAAATGAGTTCTTTACATCCATGATGTTTTTGGGCCTTGGGTCTTAATTCTCATGCAGAATTCCAACTTAGAAAAACATAAAAATTTACTGTAAGTGCCCAAAGGAAGGAGCAGGGTACCTCAAAGGTACCTTGCAGTATACAGGACACTTTTAGCTAATCTTGTTAATATGCAAATTTGACATAAAAATAGGATCAATGATTGCATTTATGTGGTTTGGTGTTCCCAAGACTCCATTGTGATTCCCCAGGGTGACACTTATGGGAGGTATTGAAACCTATGGGAGGTAATGTCTAGTGGGAAGTCCTTAGGTCAGGGGGCTTGTGGAGTCTTTGGTAGTTCTTATGAGAGAGTTGCCATAAGGAGAATAAACCTACTGTTCTTCTCTCTGCACCTGCTCTCAGGCAAATGGGACACTCCCGTATCTAAGTCTTTGAACTTCTGCTTTCTCTATACAGTTAGTCTTTTTAAATATTTTGATATAAAAATGTAATATGAAGTAATATAATGTTTCTTTATGTTGCCTCTTTATTCTAAAGGTTTATAGGAGGTGCAGGCTGGATTATGTATGTTAATTCATCCTTCAGTAGGGGGACGAAACAACCTAAAGACTCTTGAGATGCCTGATGGTAAAGGCCTTGTCTCTTTATTTTATTTTATTTTTATTTATTTTTTATTATTTATTTATTTATTTATTTATTTATTTATTAGGTAGGGTCTCACTGTAGCCCAGACTGACCTGGAATTCAGTATGTAGTCTCAGGGTGACCTTGAACTCACAACAATCCTCCTACCTCTGCCTCCCGAGTGCTGGGATTAAAGGCGTGCGCCACCACGCCCGGCTTTTATTTTATTTTATTTTTAAGAGCTTTTTGTTTGTTTTTAATTATTTTATTTATTTGTGAGGAGAGATAGAGATAGATAGAAGAGAGAGAGAGAGAGAATGTGAGCACCAGGGCTTCTTGCTGCTGCAAACAAATGCCAGATGCATGTGTCACTTTGTGCATCTGGATTTATGGGGAATTGAATGCATGCCAGCAGGTTTTGTAAGCAAGCTTCTTTAACTGCTGAACCATCTCTCTAACTCTCCTTTTTGTTCTCTTTAATCTTAGAATCTATAGTTTCTAGTCTATTACAGGTGTTAGATAACTTTTTAGCAAAAGTAAAATTAATCTAGATATTCAGTTAAACTACATATATTCATTGTTAATCTCCAAGGTAGCATTTGTATTTTCATTGAAGATTTGTAGAGATTATACATAGGATATGAGGTTGGTCTAGTCTTGCTTAGCACCATCCGCTCATTAAAGTGAGTAAAAGTTCAGAGAATGCCAAGCCTGAGTGGATTAGTTCTGTGAATGTGCTGGATGACAGAAGCAATCCTGGACAGTGTTGTGTGCTTTTCATTGGAAGTCTGTTGTAAGAAGCTGGCTTCCTGGTTCCTTGAGCCTCTGGTAGATGCTACACTAAATGAAATGATACAGTATTTATTAACCAAGGACATGATCCTATCAGGAACTGTCATGAATCACTGCTTTTATTGAGAAGAAATTGTTCAGTAATATGAAGACTCTGACACAAAGTGACCATCACTGGTACAGAAACGTGTGAAATAAAGAGCTGGGTGCAATTTCCAGATCCATTTGAAAGCAATTATGCTGAAAATGACATCAGAGATGTTTCCATTATCTGTACTAAGAACAATGTGACTTTGGTGACAGAGATTCCAGTGAAAACCTGACATCATTTAGACTTCCGCCTCATCCTCTTCAGCAATTGACTACTGGCATGAGCCACCCCACTGGCTCATTTAGAAAAAGGAACAAAGCTTTGACAAATAAAAATGCATATGATTTCAGATATTATGGGCCATTTTAAATAATATTAATTATAATAGGATCGCCCTGATTGCCCTTGGTAAAAATCCATCAAGTGGTACTATGAGACATCCTTTAGAATCAATTATGCTTGGTTGAAATCAGTATGCCAGTCTTGTGATATTACATACAATGTCATTAGTGATTTTTGGAAATAAGTGGACCAGGTAAGAAAATGTATGCATCTTTTAAAAATAAAAGAAAGAGAAAGAAAATGGGTGAAGAACTGATGGGAAGAATGGAGGAAGAAAGTGACAGGAGCAGAAATGGGATCATGAGGAGATCCTAGGCCTTTGGGAAGATCTGGTTTTCCCCATGTTTTAGTACTGAAAGTCCAAGGACATCCTTCCTAGGGCTCAGGAATTAGGCACCTGCCAGCATCGCCATAGAGCACTGGTCAGCATCTCAAGTTCTACCTCGAAGCTTGTGCCAACTTCTCCCAGCTTCTTCTACTCAACTCCCACTGCTCCTGGTTTCATAAGCCAAACCTAGGAATCATTCTTTTTTATTTAAACATATTTTATTTGTGAGGAGAGAGAGTGAGAAAGAGAGAGAAGGGGAGTTCCAGGGCCTCTTGCCACTGCAAACAAAATCCAGACACATGCACCACTTTGTACATTTGACTTTTACGTGGGTACTGGGAAGTTGAACCCAGGCCAGGAGGCTTTGTGAGCAAGTGCTTTTATCCACTGAGCCATCTCTCCAGCCTGGGATTTAAAAATAAATAAAAATAGTATAATTTTATCATAATCCCCTCTCCCTCCCCCTCTTCTCTATTCCAGTGGACTTCTTCCTTTTTCCAAATAGGCTCTCTTCTTTTTTGATGTCTCATTTCAATTTGTTACTTTGTCAATTAAAAATTAAGTTGTTTTCTTTTTATTGAGTTATTCTGGATTCATTTTAGACATAAAACCCTTATTGGTCATGTAAACATCACATATGTAGTATCCTTTTTAGGTTGTTTATTATTTATTTATTTTTGATTTTTTGAGGCAGGGTTTTACTCTAGCGGAGGATGACCTGGAACAAACTCTCTAGTCCCAGGCTGGTCTCTTGATTTTTGCCTTTGCTTTTACCTCCTATAAATAATCATTAGTCATTTCTATAGTTTGTTTCCAAACTAAACATCGAGACTTCTTTCTTATCTTCTTCTCATTGTCCTGCCTTCCCCCATCTCAGGACACCACGATTTCCTTCCTGGCCTACATCAGAGAATTCTAATCTGTCTTTTAGACAGGGTTTGTAGGCCTGACTATTCTCAAACTCCCTGTGTAGTTGAGCATAACCTTGGACTTCTGATCCTCCTGCCTCTACCTCCCAAGTGCCGGTGGGATTACAGGCATGCGATCCTCCTGCCTCTACCTCCCAAGTGCCGGTGGGATTACAGGCATGCACTGTGAGTTGATGTGGTGCTGAGGATTGAACTCAGAGCTGCGTGCATGTTAGGCAAGCACTGAGCTGCTGAGCTGTATCCCCAGCGCAAAATGGTCTTTTTTTTTTGAACTCTTGCTTGCTACATTCCTTTTGTTCATGGCACAATGATGTTTTAACACAGTGATGTTTAAACACTGGGTTTCTGTACCTTTGAGGGAGGAATGTGCCTTTGGAGGGAGCCTGGTTTCTCATGCTGGACCCTGAGCAGGGTTCTGGGAAACTAAACCTGAGTCATCAGGCTCTGCAAGCTACTGCTTGTAACCTCTGAGTCATCTCTACAGCTTGCATGGGTCTTTTTAAAATTACTTTTTTTATTATTATTATTATTATTATTATTATTATTATTATTATTATTTTGGTTTTTGGAGGTACGGTCTCACTGTAGTCCAGGCTGACCTGGAATTCACTATGTAGTCTCAGGGTGGCCTTGAACTCATGGTGATCCTCCTACCTCTGCCTCCCAAGTGCTGGGATTAAAGGCATGCATCACCATGCCCGGCTCTAATCCAACTCAACAGGGTGCTACATGTTCTGAGTCTGTCTGATAGTTTTGGTTATGCTTGTATTTTCCTTTTGATAGTATTCTAAACACAGATTTCATATACACACATTGTGAGTCATCAGGAAAATCACTTTTTAATGGAATACTATAGAGCCTCCAGAGTTTTCACATGCATTGTGTTCCTGATTAGTTGATACCAACTGAAAGTTAAATGATGTTAGTCCCCCACTGTAGAAACAAGTTTTATAGTAGCATAAACAGAATTTCATTCCTCCAACCTTTGTTTACAATATTTTTGCCTACATTCCTATATGACTCTGCTGTGGTGAGTGATCACAGAACCTTGACTTTCACACTGAGTGCAAGAGGTTTAGGATTTCAATAGGAGGCCTCAGAGACCCTGGAGAAACCCAGAATAGTGAAGTGAATGGCCCTCCATTCTTTCGAGCCTTCACACCCCATCCGCCTAACCTTGTCTCTAACAAAACAGCTTCTCTCTCTCTCTTTTTAAAATTTTGTATAACAGTCTTCTGTGTAATAAACCTGTTGATGGAAGGAAATTGCAAAACTAGTTTAAAATATACTGGGCTAGACCAATTTACATGCAGGTGAGAATTTCAAATATTCTAAGAATTCATAATGAAAACAGTTGGCTAAGATTTGATTATAGCATTATTTGCAGAAGCCAAATATGGGAAACTGACTTAAACTCAGAATTATAGGCACAAGTAAATTTCCATCAAAAGTAAAGGTACACATTTCAGTTAGGGCACATGCAGTGTTTTGGTACTGTATCCGGCATGTCATGGAGAACGTGATGGAAGACTCAGGAGCCACCATGCGTTAGGGGCAAAGCCAAGACTAGTACCTAAGGTTCCTGACCCTTGTTCTATTTTTCTGCCCAATATTCACGCTCTTTTTTTTTTTTTTGAAATTACCTTATGGAGAGAGACTTAAGTAAAATATGTTTTTCTCCCTCTGTCTGCCTTTCTTACCTCGAGTTTTTAGGAGTCTTATAGAACCCCAAAAGTGGTTTTTGAACCAATGTAGACACATTTACAATTCTTCTCTTAGGTCTGGTCATAGTGTATACCTTTCTGCTTTATTATTTTGCTATAGCAAATAAATTCAACATAAGTAAGGCTTCATATATATATATATATATATATATATATATATGTTCTGTTCATGAGAATCTGTAGTTAAGATGTTCCTCCTTTGTTACAATGCTGGTTACCAAAGTGTTGCAGTCAGCTTTCTAGTTGCTGCGCAGAGAGAACCCAAGCAAAAGCGGCTTGTAGAGGAATGGGTTTATTTGGCTTACGGACTCGAGGGGAGACTCCATTCTGGCAGGGAAAACGATGGCATGAGCAGAGGGCTGGACATCACCTCTGCCACAGCACTGCAAACAGCGGCAGGAAGGTGTGCCAAACACTG
>PVHP010011399.1:0-17925 GCA_004024765.1 Zapus hudsonius | reverse complement strand
CAAAGCAAGCTCTGGAACTGAACTAGCCCTGGGACCTGACCCTTTATGGTTTATTATTTTCGAAGCTGTAATCTGACAGACACTGACAGATTTATTTGGTATATAGATTCCTTTGTGTGTGTTTCTTTCACCATGTTATCTTTGGTTCACATGCCTAGAGAACTTACAAAATCTACTAGGTGTGCTTCCAACTTGCTCATAAAACTTAATATATATATGCATATACATATTTACTACAACTGAACTATTTTTTCTTCCATGTACAAGATCAGTGTTAACCATATTTGCTATAGAAGTTTCTGTAGCTTTCCTTCTGTTCCTTCAGTCTGTGAAGATACTTCATGCTCTTCTTTATTTATAATCTTGACATTTAAGATAGCTGTTTATTGGGCTGGGGCCATGGCTCAGCAGTTAAAGGTGCTTGCTTGCAAAGCCTGTCTGCCAGGTTCAGTTTCCCAGCACCCACATAAATACAGATGTACAACGCGGCACATACACATGAAGCTTGCTTGCAGTGGCCAGAGGGCATGGCGGCCTTCTCATTTTCTCTCTCTCTGCGCAACTAACTAAATAAAAAAAATTAAAGATAGCTGTTTCTCTATGAACATATTGAAGGCTCAACATTCTCTTTAGTTATTTTGTTTCTGATTGTTTCCCCGCCCCTCCCTCTTTACCTTCAAAGCACATTCATGGACACCACTTTGTTTCAGACTGTGTTTGATTGTTGCACCGCTGACGATCAGATTGAGCAGTGTGCAATAGCGTCTTTGTATTGCTGAACGAAAGCTTGTGTTGCATGGAGAAGAAATGGCTTCAAAATATTCCGCTCAGTTTTCTCTTTTCTGGCTTTTCTTCCCAATCTTAACCTGCGTTTGTGTCTAGTCAAGAGACTCTATGACACTTAGACGCTGAACTCGCTGATATTGCTGGAGTTCAATGTATTGTTTTGGGCCCTCCTTCTATATTTGATTTGGTAGTTATAAACACAGAACTTGACTTTAACTTATAAAATGCGGGTGCATGGATTCCAGTTCATGTGATCTCTTCCCAACTTCTAGGAAGGAAGCAATCTTACACACATGGGACTTCATACCAATGTCTTTGGCTCATTTCCCTCTTGTGGGCCGCTGACAAAAATAAACGACTTGGTGCTTTTTCTCTTGATGTAGAAAACAGGAGACTGTGGTTCCATGGAAAACACCTTTTCATTTCAGTGTGGCACAGGGATGCCACCGGACAATGATCATTTTAACCTCTTGGGTTTATTATTTCTGAAACACCTCCATTCATAAATATAACACAAAAGTCACACTTGGAAGTTGATCTTATCATATACATCTATAAGGAGTATCAAGAGATGACGTGCAAGGCTGCATCCCATTGTTCTGTGGTCACTAATGTCAATAGCCAGGCGTGTGAGTTTCTAAATATAGAGGTATATACAAAGAATTTTAAACAGACTGTCTATCCATTCCCCTATAGCTTCCTCTCACCATTTAAAATAACATCATGGCATCTCTCCAGGTGAATTGGTATATATCACGCTCTTTGTAATAGATACATAATATACTGTAGTCTATATATACACCAGAATTTATTTAACCATGCCCTATTGATTGAACTAAAGTTGCTTCTAAATATTCAACACTAAGAAAGTTTTGCATTATCGTTATATCATGCACATACCTTTTCATTGAGGTGCTTTTGTTTCTGCAGGACAGATGTCCTACAGAACCAACGCTGGATCCTGAGGTATGTTTTAGAGTAAGAGATTTTTGTCCCCTTCTTTGCAAAATGTCCTAGTTATGTTTCTATCAGCAGTAGAGTATGTGTCCATTTTCCTACATCTTTGTAAACACTGGATATTTTTATTATTCTTTTAATTGTAGGCCAAATTAATATTGAAAAACCAGTATTATGTTTTAATTCCCATTTTCCTTTGTCACCTGGTAAGGCCAATATCTTCTGTTGGTTGGTTAATTGGTTGTTAATTATTATGCCATTTAGATTTCATCTTCTCTGGATATCCTGTTCATAGCCTTTGCCTGTTCTTATTTTGAATTGAGTGTTTTCTTTTGTCAACTCACAGTGATTTATGTTTTAGAGCTAACAATCTGATATGTGTAGTTTAACAAAATAACCATTTAATTTTAGAACAGTTTTAGGCTTACAGAGCAATTGTGAAGACAGTAAAGAAGTTCCTGTATGACCTTGGCCCCCTTGTCTCCCCTTCCTTTTAAGACTGTGCTTTCGTCTATTATTGACATCTTAGGTTTGCGTGGTACATCTGTCATAATTAGTAAACCCATACATTAGCTTTTAGCATCCTTTGTGATTTCATAATTTGTCATTTGGTGGAGGTCATGTTTGTTTTGTTTCTCTACCATAAGTCATTCCAAGTGCCTCCCTTTTCTCTGCTGTCACTGGAAGAAGTTACTACGGGCAGTCCAAGCAAAAAGTGGGGCGTTGTGCTTAGCTTCTTTTGAGAATGCGACATTTAGACTTGTTACTTGTCATTCTGCCAGGGAGGTCAGTGTCCCCGCCCCCATTTCTACATTCATTCAGTCACTTATTTATGCCAGTGTGAACTCATGACTATTAATTTTATATTTTGAGTTGTAATCTGTTATTTATTTTGTTGTATAATATCTAAAATAATTTTATTTGTTTTGTTGTCTAACGTTTCCAATATTGATGAGTAGGACTTTTCAGTTGACTCTTATGCCTTCTGACATATGCCTATCACCGTGCTTCTTCCTCCTCTCGCTGCTTTGCATTCTGGGAATACAAGGTGCCCAGGCTCATCTGGAGTCCTGGTTCCTTTTCTTGGGCAATATATTATAAAATATTCTGATCAAAATACATTATGTACGTATATAAAAGTTGTCAATAAAAATGTTTTTAGCCAGGTGTGATGACTCACACCTTCAATCACAGCACATGGGAGTCAGAGGTAGAGGATAGCCATGAGTTCAAGGCCACCCTGAGACTATTTAGTAAATTCCAGGTCAGCCTGGGCTAGAGTGAGACCTTACCTTAAAAAAAAGTACAACAAAAAAAGCATTTGTTTTTAAAGGAAGATCATGGGCTGGAGAGATGGCTCAGAGGTTAAGGCACTTGTCTGAAAAGCCTAATGATCTGGGTTCAATTCCCCAGTACCCAGTAAGCCGGATGCACAAAGTGATGCATGCATCTGGAGGTCATTTGCAGTGGTTTGAGACCCTGGCATGCCCATGCTCTCTCTGTCTCTCTCTCTCTCTCTGTTTCTCTGTCTGTATCTCTCTGCTTGCAAATAAATAAATAAAACTAGTACTAGTTTGGGGGAATGAAGCCCAATTCTGAAGAGCAGGCGAGTCCAGCATTCTTCCTTCAGGCTCCACGTTTCAAAAGAACTAGCACTCCTTCTCCTGTCCTAACCAAGAGCAGCAGGCCCATCCCCAGTGGCAGCACTCTCTTAAACGATTGCAGCTGAACTCTCCTGCAGGCCTGAGATTTCATATCCTTTTTCTCTGTGTTTTCCTCCAATCAGAACACCATTAGGAATACTTGATTTTTAATTCCGAAAGTTTTTGTTTCCTTTTGACTTTCCAAATATATTATCAGGTCATCTACAATTAAGCCAAACGTTTTGAATTAATATCTATATTATGAATAAGTATATACATTGTATGAGCACATCTTGTGAAGGTGTCCCCATTTCCCTCCTCTCTGTCCCCTACCCCTGGGGTATTTCCTTGGTGCACATACTGGAGCTGTCCATAGGTTAGGAGGTATGAACTACACCACAGGTAGCCAGTTTTTCTTGTTTTCTTCTTCCCCCTTTGTGTATTGTTGCTGAGGGGGTGATGTCTCTGGATATTCTCCCCCACCATGGCTCTTAGACAATCTTTCCGACCCCCTCTTCCGCTCAGTTCCCTGAGTCATAGTGGGTGAGTTTTGAGTCAGCTTTGTTGTTGAGATCTTTAGTATCTCTGGATCTTTGCCCTGGGTTGTGTTGGGTATCCTTGGTATCTGTCTCCGTTGACCTTTCATGGGTTATCAGACTTGCTGTGGTGATTGATTTCCTGTTTGTCTCTTCACTTTCTTGTAGGTTTCATGGGCCCTGTGTGAAGGCTAGTTTGTCTCCTGCAGGATGTCAACCATCATCCCATGTCTTTGTGGTAGAATATCTCACTCTGTCTTCTGCAGCAGGAGCAGACTGGGAACTGGACCTGCCAGAAGTGGGATCAGTGGGTGGGGTCATGGGAACCCTTGGGTGGGGCGCTAAGGCACAGCTCCCTACCCTGACCTCTCCTGGGGTCAGGGGTTAGGAGTGCAGGGTCTCTGGGCATAAGGATTGGTGGGAGACAAAGGTGCAGGTCCTCAACCTGGCCTCACGTGGGAGTCAAGGGTTAATGGGTGGAGTCCCGATGTGCAGGCAGTCAAGGCTTGCTTGCTTTGCCTGGAACCTGGAGTCCTGGGGTACATGGGCTGGTGGGAAGCCAAGACTCAGCTCCCTCACCTGGCCTTGCTTAGGCTCAGGGGGTCGGAGGGCTCAAGGGCCAGTGGGTGGCCAAGGCGCAGTCCCCAACCTGGCCTCACCTGGGGTCAGAGGGTTTAATGGGCCAAGAAAAACTTATTCCATTATTTCTACTTGGCTTAGTTTTCATTTCCTCTTCTTAGCTTGTTGTAAAACAAGAACTTCTAGTACAATGATGAATAGTAGTGATGAGAGGCATTCTTGTCCTGATTCTGGTCTAAGAAATTGTAGTTTCTATAGGCTTTTTGATGCTGTCAGTTTTAGTAACTTTCTATCTCTACTTTTCTGTTTTATTATATATTTTGCATTTATTTGTTCCTATTCAATATTTCTTACTATATACACATTTTATTCAGCTGTTATGATAAACTCTTTTCTCCCAGTTTTCATATATAAGGTCTTGATACATCTTGAGGTTCTTTGTATCACTGACTTTTATTCTTTTATGTCTTTCTCCAATGCTTAAGTCACCTTATTGTCTTAGGGCTTGGTGTGCTGTGAGTGTGAGAGTCAGATTTTTCTAGGTTCATTTCCTAGATCTCTATTTTTTAGTATATTTTTATGTTGTTGTTTTTTAGGGTAGAGTCTCTCGCTCTAGCCCAGGCTGCCTTGGTATTCATTATGTAGTCTCAGGGTGGCTTTGAATTTATGATGATCCTCCTACCTCTGCCTCCCAAGTGTAGGGATTAAAGGCATCCACCACCAAGCCCAGTTCCTACTTATTAGTTTTTAAAAATTGTATTTAATTAATTTATTTATTTGAGAGAAATGGAGAGAAAGAGGCAGAGAGAGAGAGAGAGAGAGAGAGAGAGAGAGAGAGAGAGAGAGAGAGAGAGAGAGAGAGAGAAAGAGAAGAGGGGGTTCCAGGGCCATTGTAAGCGCACACTAGACACATGCGCCACCTTGTGCATCTGGCTTTACATGGGTTCTGGGGAATCATTGAACTGGGGTCCTTCTACTTTGCAGGAAAAGCTTGGACCGCTAAGCCATCTCTCTAGCCTTTTGCTAGTTTTTAAAATCTTGGAAAAGGTTTTAACTTCTCTGAAACTTTCATCCTATGAAAAATAGGAATAATTTCATATTTCCCCCAGTCTCTCTCTTTCTCTTTGTGTGTGTGTGTGTGTGTGTGTGTGTGTGTGTGTGTGTGTGTGTGTATGCTCAGAATATAGTTGCTTTACCTTTTTTGGAAAAAGTTACTTTGTTTTTTTGGTTCTGAAAGCATAAAGAATGTTTTGTGGTCTGTTTAAGGAACAAGCATGACTAGAAGATAACTCCTTTCATGCAACTGTTTTCCTCTGTGAACAAAGAAATATCTTTATACTAGGTTGAGTCATGTTAAATCACTGTTATAAATAAGTAATCCTTTTTTAATTACTGGTTTTGACCTGAACAATATAAGTGGCATTGAATTTTAGTTTCAGGAAAACTTGAAACAAGTGTGTAAACCTCCATTAGACATGAATAAAATATACCTCCAACTTGGAAAATTGCTTGCTTAAATTCTTTATAGTTATTGTAAGTCAATCCTAGTATACTGAAGAGATTTTTTGGAGTACTGTTATTTCATTATTGGCATTCGAGTGGGGTTTCGTGTATAGTTGGTGACTGAAAAGAAGTTGATAAATCTATATTTCTTTGTCACTACAGATATTTTGTATTTTTCACTTCAACATCACAAACCAAGAACTAACTAAAATAACTATGGTTCTGCTGGGAAGAAGATTTAACTGGGAACATACTCTTGGAATTTCTGAATTTGGAGCAATATGATAATTGAAAGCACACCAAGTACTCAGAAAGTAACTTCTGCCAATGTTAAACCAGGATAAATCCTGGTATTAAGCTGTTTGGGTGCTAGGAGCCCATTGTTTCTTTTGCCTAAAATTGCTTAAGCAAGTTTCTTGGTTTCTGTAGACATGAAGCAGCAATCATTCTTTCCACGATTTAGCTCATAGCATGTTGTAATTTTAGAATATGTGGGTTCAAGATTCATCATTTGTTTTCCATTATTTGTAGATTGAAATCCAAATTCCTTAGCAATCTCATAGTGGCTGAAAGTGCAAAGTTTGGAGGTAGACACATGATATGAGCTCAGACTCCGACTTTGACATTCACAGCCATGACCTTGAACAGCCTGCTTGACCTTGTAAAGTTTCAGTTTCTTCATCTGTAAGATGGAGATCCTGTTATCCCCTTCCTCATAAGAGTTGGTGTGAGGCAATGTATATACATGTACAGCACTTAGTACAGTTTATATGTTCAATAAAGTAGCTGTTTATATTCTTGTTACAATAGCCTAAGAGGTCTTCTTTTACATCCTCATCTGGCATCATTACCCCAACAAATTTACTCTTGTTTATCCCGAAATATGCTCTTTTTTTTGCAGTGTACCTCACTTATCTCTTGGCTTTTATCTACATTAGATTGTTTCTCTTTGATGTCACAAATGATAGCTTATTCCTAGCTGGATTCTCTTAGAGAATTCATGGTGTGACCATGACCACTTGATTCAAGAAAATTGTATAGACTGTAGAATGATCAGAAGTATATAAGAATTAGTGAGATAAATATGTATTTGGTCCATTAAATATTTGGTGAATGAAAGTTTCTATGTTATGCTGGTGGCCAAGAGGCTAAATTAAATACATGGATCTGCTTGTTTTAGTTCCTTGATGCTAAAATAAGGCAGGAGAATTACATAAAGCATTTCTGGCTTTTTTTTGAAGGTTGGAGAACTAGCAACGGGAAAGGCCCATTTACTCTAGAGAAATGTTTGGTGCTCTCCAATTAGCTTCTGTGTCAATGTGCTCAGCACCAGACACTCCCTATTAGTGGCTGTTAATGTGCCCATCAGCAGCCAGTCTGTCCTTTCCTCCAGGAAAAGGTAATTTGGTAAATGCAGAATGTTGAAGAATATTGCTCTTTAGTTCCCATATAGTTGGGGTATAACTGATCTGCCTATGCCACATTCCAGTTTTCCTAACCAAATATTCTTCAATATTTTTTACCTTAGAAAAGTCTGAATTTCTATTGCCACATGTAGACTAGGTATTTAAAATCTCATTCAAAAATGTCATTGCTGATTTTTCTTGGTGCTCACCTGAGAAACCTTGTAGTTTGTGAGGAAGAATTGGAATTATTTAATCTCATTAATTTCGTCAATGTGGAAACAGCAATTGGCTGTATCATATTCTTTTTGAATTTAAGTTGTGTACTTTTTATTGTTTACATTGAGTAAATTGAGCATAAAATTGCCAGATCACTTTACCCCATGTTTTATAGGCACAACAGAAAAGGCAGATTAAGCATAATGTTACTATTTTTCTCTGGGTAGAGTGTGGGAATTTGAGGTTCTTTTCTGACGTAAAAACGTGTAAATGTTGAATTATACATGATTGGTACTTGTGGTGTTTACTTCTCACTGAATGCATTCTTTTCCTCTGAACTCCTAAGGAATTTTTCAACAATATTTCTTTGAAAAGAAATATAAGGAAAGCGAAGCAGGAAAATATTTTAAAATTTACTTAATAAAATGATGTATTAGTTAACTCAAGTACGGGAATAAACATGATTTCTGTTAGACTTGGCAACTTTCCATCCTTCTTTCAAAGTAAGGTACATCTGATCCGACACCTTCCCAAGGCATGTACTAATTGGCTCTTTCTGTTTGCTAGTTATTGTATTATTGCCTAACATTCGAAAGGAAGCTCATGGCCGAGAGGCGGCATGATTCTGAGATTATGGACAAGAAGCTGAAGTTTGACGTTCTGCTTCAATTCACTAATCTGTCAGATGCTTAGGAATAACAGCCAACATTCTGGTATCTGAGTTTCAGTAAGAGATGATGGTTTTCTTTCCTCATACCTTTGAAAACATGATATTATAACAAATTAAATGCAAATTACTGTAAAAGAGAATAACATAATTCAATGAGTACAATAAGAAATAATGAGATGTGTCTATAGGTAATATTTGTTAAAAGAATGTAATAACAGTATGACTCAATTTTTATCTCCGTGTGACTTAAACCACAGGCATGATTTTTCTTATATAAGCAGTTGCTTCTGCAACAAGCTTGATTGGTTAGCTTAAGCTCCACTGAGGTGGGAACAGCGTCCTACAGGTAAATGCTTTCAATATGTGGCTAACATCTCCTTCTGTACGAAGTCTTCCTCTAAGAACTAGTCGCCTGACCCAGTTGAGTTTGCTTTTTTATTGGTGATCCCACTTGACTCTTTGTTCTTGCAGACAATGTGAGTCAGAATTGCACTCCTCAGTTTGCAAAGGCCTATCCCTAAACCATGTGTCCTGATAGCAGGATGCAACTTTCATCATTTTTTTTCTTTTCTTCCCCCCTCCCATCTTCCCCCCGGGATGTGAAAATACCTGGTATCCATCTGCTGGATCAACACATAATTATTGAACAGATGGATCTACCCATTAACAATAGTGCTTTGGAAACCGTTTACCTTAATGAGACTGAGTTATTTCAACTCTGTAGACTTTAAACTTTTCCATCTGTGAGATGAGGGTATTTACTAACTAGGAACAAAAAGTTGCCTTACAGCTCTGCTATGATTTTATGTATTGTAGAAAATGGAAAAGCTACACAACCCAAAGTGCTCATGGGACTTTGATTTTGATAATGTTGGGGGGAAGGAGTCTGAAATGTTATTATTTGAATTTATTGCTCTATCTACTTATTGTATTTCAGAAGAATTACTAAATTATGAAAAGCAAGTAGGTAAGCAGACATAATGGGGGCATTTATTACTACTTGTGCACTTAGTAGGGTGCCGTCTGAACACCACAGCAAGAAAATAACCAAGGAGTTAAACAACACATTTAAATGAAATTTAATAATGAAAAAATTTGAAACAACAAAACATATTAGTGGTTCACAAACATAAACCATGCCTATTAGCATATAACCATTCTGTTAAGCAAAAATTTAACCCCTTTGATAGAAATTTTAATATTTGAAGATTATCAAGAGTTTGGCTTATTACAATTCATAGCCCTCCATCCCACAGACCATTCTAGCAATCCCATGGAAAAGGGTCTTCAGTGAATTGGGGACAGGGAGGAGGGAAATGGGGGTACCAACACAAGATTTGTTCATGCACAGTTTCTACTTACTAACAATAAACGAACAAAAGAGTTTGGTGTATTAAAACTTCCAGGTAGACAGAGGGTTCTATACATTTGGAACTGACTTTTTCTTAATGTCAGAGGACCCTTCTTCTGATGATTGCATGCATGACTTCATTGTTTTAAAAATGTGAACCACTGGACAGGAAGGAGTTGAAGTTTTCTCTTTTTTCAGAGCCATGTAAGGTGCTGAAAGCTTTGTTTCTCCTCTTCCAAGGCCCAATGTGCCTTGGGGAGGTCAACGCTGTGGGCCTGTGGAGCTGCTTCTACTTACATGTGCTCACCAAGGTTTGCATTCCAGCGGCTTAACCTTTGAAATTCTTAGTGACGTCTGTTTCTAGAGGTACTTGGATTGGAAACTCTTCTTCCTCTTTTGTTCCTTTTCACTCTGGCCTCTCTTACTCTGTCTTTCACCATGACTTTTCTTTGTAGCCACACATCATCACGTCATAGTCACGCACAGGACAATCTTTCTATTCTAGACACTAGCTGGATTCTGGAGATGAAGAGATCAAGACGTGCTCATCACCCTATAAAGCTTGCTTCCCAGAATTTTGGGTCCAACGTCTGTAAGATTGGTCTTTTGCTAATAATAGAAGCTTCTAGGTATGTGCTTACATTTAAAATTATATACATATATATATGTACAATTTTTGAGTTAGCGGCAGAGTTTTAAGTACCCTTATAGCTTTTTTTTTTTTTTTGTGTGTGTGTGTGTGTGTGTGTGTGTGTGTGTGTGTGTGTGTGTGTGTGTGTTTCAAGGTAGGGTCTCACTCTAGCTCAGGCTGACTTGGAATTCACTATGTAGTTTCAGGGTGGCCTCGACCTCACAGTGATCCTTCTACCTCTGCCTCCAGAGTGCTGGGATTAAAGGTGTGTGCCACCACGCACAGCCTCTATGGCATTCATGAACTCAATTTGTTGGTTCTCCTCTCCCCCCAACACCCGATCCCCAATTCCCCTTTATGTCCCTTCTTTTTCTGCTCAGAACTCACATTGTCCTTTCACCCTTTTCTCACCCCCTTTCCTTGTGACCTACTTACCACCTCTTGGTCACCATTTCAGCTTTAGGCTTTACCCACATTTGCCCTCCCCTGGATGTCCATACATATTACAAGCTAGGATCTGCCTTTAAGAGAAGAACACGAGTTTTGATTTGAGTCACTTTACTACTTAGTATAATTACTGCAGATCCATCCATTTTTCCAGAAAATTTCATGATTTCGTTTTTCTTCACAGCTGAATAAACCTTCGTTATATAGGAACTGTGTCTTTATTAGCCACCCATCAGTTAGTGGGCCTCTAGGCTGATTCCATTTCTTAGCTACTGTGAATAAAGCAGCAATTACCTTTTGATTCTTAGCTTTAAATAATTGATTCCTAAATTGTTATAGTGAAAGTCTTACTAACTAGTTCTGGTGGGCAGTTAAGAGCTTTAGCAATAGCTTATATTGTTTTGGGGGCCTCGGAGGCCTCTGTGACCAACAACTTACTAGAAGGTATCCAACCCCTGACATTGAGTTTTCCCTGCAACAACCTGTGGCTTCTGCAGTATTTATCATCATAGGAAGCTTCTGCCCTAACTAGAGCACATGCTCTCTGTTTTCTTTTTGTTAATTATATTTTTTAATTCATTAACAAAGAAGTAGATTTCATTCTGGCTTTTTGATGAACTCTCCCCCTCTCCCATTCCGTTCCCCTCCCCTATCCCCCCATTTCACTGTCCGCTGGGTACTCTGTGCTTACAGATCTACTATCCCTTCCACTTCATCAGTTGGCATAATTCCTATGAGCTTTGCCCTTCTTGATAATCACGTTCCTAATTTTGTTTGATTATTGCACTTGAGATAAATGTGGAAAGAAAAAAATTTATTTAGGGTGCAACGTGAGACACCTCTCTCACCTCACTTAAACTCTACTGAAATACTTTGATGAGGTTATGTACTTCTGCCCTCCATTTTTTACTTTTCTTCTCGACTGTATGACTGTGGGAGTCGAAGGACACTTGTATCCATTTACACCCATCACATGGTTGGTATATTGAAGATTTTCCAAGCTTCCAGAGTTGAAAGTGAAGCATCACTTTACAGTTAGTGATGTATCTGCATCAAAGGAGAGGTAAATATTAGGAGAATGCCACTGTAATAAGGAACATGAGATAATTTGGATCTACTAGAAAGTTTTGGTAAGTACAACCTATTAAACACTTAACTCTGAGAGCCCAACATGGCGATGCACACCTTTAATCCCAGCACTTGGGAGGCCAAGTTAGTGGGATTGCTGTGAGTCTGAAGTCAGCCTGAGATTACATAGTGAATTCCAGGTCAGCCTGGACTAGGGTGAGACCCTACCTCAAAAAATCAAGAAACAAAACAAAAAAATTTCACTTTAAGAAAATTTCAAAAACAAAGAATGTGAATGTTTTTAATTCTTTATTATTTCATATTTTTCCTTTTCCTCTCAAAGTTGGCTTAAAGTTGGCTTTTGTTTTACTAGCTAATTCTCTGGCCTAAATGGGATCCATTAAATTATTCTGCAACACATGAAGTTATTTAGGGCTTCAGCTATTTTGGAGCTCAACTGAGCCAGAGCATTCAAGATAGTGTACTTGCATAGGGGACAGTTGATGCTGGCTGCCAGCTGGGGCCTGGATTCCCCTAGCCAACTTCTGTTCCTTCCATATGGCCACTTAGGCTTCCTCATCTATAGTGACTATTTCAAAATTCAAAATGTAGATGCTTTCAATCTTAAGGTGTACCTTATAACTACCCAGCTTCACATCTGCCATAGCTTAGTGTCAAAGTAGTTACAGTCCCCACTCACATTCATGGAAGCAGAGACAGACTCTGTTTCTCAATGGAGGTAGTGATAGAGAATTGTATTTATTTTAAATTTACTTATAAAGCTGTATGTAACTCTCATTTGTGTAAAAGCTGATATCAAAAAAAAAAAAAAAAGAAGTCAGGCGGGGGAGATGGCTTAGTAACAATGCTTGCCTTATAAGCATGGGGCCCTGAGCAGGTATGAGTTTGAACCTCAATATACATGTGAAAAGTCAGATATGACCAATGCAGGGCTGCAACCCCAGTACTGTGGGGAAAAAAGTCAAGAGAATCTCTGGGGCTTTCTGGTCAACTAGTTTGATAGAGGAGGTCTCCCAGCATTCTATTCTGGCCTCCCTACACGTAGGCAGGAGCTACACACATCAACACTCATATGTGCATGCATACACTACTCACACACACACTACACCATACATACTATACAAACACATTCACCATACATACTATGCACACACATACGCATTACACCATACATACTATACTCACACACACATTGCAGCATACATACTATACACACACATTAAATCATACATACTATACATACACACACATAAACACATATTACACCATACATACTATACACACATATACATGCTCATATACACACACATTAAACCATACATACTGCACACACATATACATTACACCATAATACTACACACACACACACACACACACACACACACACACAGCATGCCAAAAATGAAAATCACCGAATGTCTTTTACAGTGGGAAGTAAAGTATGTGAAAAAGGAAAGGAAAGAAAGAGGGGTGCAAAAAGATTAGAAATTTGAGCATTGGTCCTCCACTGAGTGCATATGATATAAAGGAAGAAATTTTCTGCAGGATCACATTCAGATGGGCTCAGAAAAAGGCTGCCTTAGACCAGTGGTTTTCAAACTTGACTAGTCATCAGAATTACCTGGAAAACTTGTTAAAATATAATGTTTCTAATTTAACAGACCTTGGATGAAAACAGGAAATCTGTATTTATTTGTTTCTATTTTTATTTTATTATTTATTTGTTTATTATTGGTTTTTCGAGGTAGGGTCTCACTCTAGCCCAGGCTGGCCTGGAATTCACTATGTAGTTTCAGGGTGGCCTGGAACTCAGGCGATCTCCCTCCTCTGCCTCCCAAGTGCTGGATTTAAAGGTTTATATCACCATGCTCGGCTTGTATTTATTTTTGTTTCTTCCCCCCTTCTTCCACTGACCCTCCCTTTCTCTCCCTTCCTTCCTTCTTTCTTCCTCCCTCTCATCCTCCCTTCTCTCTCTCTCATTCTCTGTCTCTTGAGAGACAGTATCTCACTCTGTAGCCAAAGATAACCATGAACTCATGGGTGACCCTCCTCTTGCTAAGGCAAATGCTGGGATTTAGCCATAAACACCCAGATTGATATGTGCATCCCAAAATGAGGATGATGACACTCATTTTAGGCTGCACAGATATAAAAAAAAAAAGAAGAAAAAACCAGGGAAAATATCATTTGTTTTCACTGTTTTTTTTCAAGTCTAGTATTTATTTAAATTCTGTTTGTCAGAGTAATCAATCCTAGTGCCTCAGCATGAACCACTGAAAGAGCATTAGCTTACTAGAGCAAAAGTTCCTTCTCGCACATGTAAAGTTCAGTTTGAGTCAGCAGCTTCTGTCTCAATGGCATCACGTCATCGGAAACACGCGCACAGGGAAGAAAGGTGAAGAGCAAAATGAACAGCACACCAGCTTTTAAGTGCTGTGTCTTGGAGATGGTATAGAGTACCTTGTCTCGGAGTTTATTGGCTTGAATTAGTCACATAACTTCTCTCAAAGGACAAGTGGAGCTAGAAGATGTAGGGGGAGTGTTATGGATAGTTGTAGGCTTTGAATATACCTACTCCAGGACTCCAATAGCTTAATGGCCTCTCCTCTGTGATTAGGTACATTGAAAGTGGAAAATATTTCATGAGCCCTCAGAACTATAAGCAAAATTAAACCTAGTTATTCCACCATTATCTTACTGAAAATGATTCATTAGCTTCTCTCTCTTTTTTGCTCGTGTGTGTGTGTGTGTGTGTGTGTGTGTGTTTTATGCACATGTATTTGTCATAGCAGCAGCCCATGTGCTGTGCTGACCTACCATGGCCACATCTATCATCTACCAGTTCTTACTTGCAGAAAATCTTACTGATCCTGGAGCTTGTTTGGTGAGCTTTGGTGACTCCCTAGTCTCTCTGCTCCCATGTGGTACATGGGATGTAGCATGTGTCCAGCTTTTTTATATGGTTTCTGGACATTCAAACTCCAGTGGTCTCATCCCCACCCACCCTATGCCCTCGTGCTTGTGCAGGCAGCACACTTAATAGCTGAGCCATCTCTGTGGACATACACATGGACTTCTATGAGTGATTTCTAATTTCCCCCTAATTTTCTGTGTGATATTCAACAGCATGCCTAGTGACATCACTAGAGCAAAGACAATGTGCTGTGTTCTTTGCCCTGATCCAAACAATTTGGCATGCTTTTATTATCAGGTCATTTTAGTTGTTCTTTTGAAGACTGATTAAATAGCACAATATTTCTGTTTATTTGTTGATCTTACCTGTCACATACTTTTTAAGGTAATTGATGAAGTGATTACTTGTGCTGTGTAGATATCTTGGGTCAATTGGACATAGCATTAGGAAGACTTCAAAACCATCTTGTGGACATTTTTGAAAACAAAGAATTGAAATTTATTTTGATTCCATCCCCATAAATCTGAGTGTTAGCTCTGTATTAGAAAATGTGTTCAGTCTACGGCCATACCACCCTGAATGCGCCCGATCTCGTCAGAAAATGTGTTCAGTGAGAAACAAAGCATGATTTTGATTCAATTTCTTCCTCAGATCCATTTTTTCCTGCTGTTGCCTATCTTTAGAATTTTTTTTAATAGTTCAGGAGCTCTCCATGTAGCCTAGATTGGACTTGAACTACCCCTCTTCTGGCCCCAGCTTCCTAATGCTTGGATTACAAGCATGTGTTATAGTGATTTCATGCACATCCACAGTGACAAGCAGGGCTTGTGGCCAGCTTCTAGAAACTCTCTGGTCAGGTGTCATCAGTCTAAGTTTTCCTCTTCTCACAAGAGACACGATTTGGCAGATAAAATTGTGCATGCGGTACAGCCAGTTCCAGCAGCCTTGAGCCAGATTTCTACTTCAATCTTGTCTCTTCACTTCTGATGGCTTAATAAAGACCTTTGACATACAGAAGCAATATGAGGATGCCATGTCTTTTGTAGGAAGATGATGGACAAGTATGTGACTTTGCTGATCTAATACACAGTATCACACGGTTATTAGAGAGCTGCTCAGTTACATACTTTGATGTTAACACAGGCTCAGTTTATACTTAGAGCATTCATAGAATTTTCTCCCATGATTATTATTTTTTATTAACATACTTATTATCAATAATTAGATACATTGTATGAGCAAGTCTTGTGATGGTACCCCCATTTCCTTCCTCCCTGTCCCCAACCCTCTGGTAGCCCTCCTCACTGGGCTTGCTGGACCAGACAAGGCACTTCTTTAAGTGAATAAATGACAGAACAGCATGACTCTTGCACAGATCAGATGAATAAACCAAGACAATTTCATGACTAGGTCAAGGCATCCTGGTGAATCAGGGACAGAGTCATATTCTATTTTGCATGCTCAGGCCAGAGCACCTTGGGGAACTGAAATTTCTGGAAGCAGAGGTACTTGAACTTAGTTTAATATTTGCCATAACAGCAGAAGGAAGTTCAATTATAAAAAAATGAAAATATTTCAGTTTTTCTAGGCTATGTTTGAAGTGTGGCCGTAATAACTGTACCCAGGCTGGACAAAGAAGTGCTTGCGTCTACACAGATGGTTGCATGATGGGACACGAAGAACAAAGGGTAGGGTTGTAAGAACCAGATTCTAGTGAGGGCTGTGTAACTTTGCTGATGTCACTTGGTGTCTGTAGAACTTCAGTGTCTACTTGTAAAGTGTGAAGCCACAGAGTGAACACTCTCTAACGTCCAAACTTCTACTGCAGAATATCCGAACTTTCTCACCTTTATGTCTCCAAGTTCCACTTTAGGCGAAGTTCTATCTACCCCCAAATTTACATTCTTTTCAAGATTTATTTTTAAGTAGCAATTATTGCAGGTGATGGTTCTGTTGCTCTCACTTGTCATTATGGAATCTTCTCTTGGTCCTGAGCTCTGTTGAATATTGAAGGGCATTGGGAATGAAGTGAATGAAGCAGGGTTCATAGAGCAGGCACCAACTTGTAAGACAAGGCTTTCTCCATAACCCTGCTTCCTAGTCTTCCCAGGGCTGGAGCATGAAATCTAAATATCTCCTACCTTCAGTGACTTAGTGGTGGAAAGAAGAAATTTTTGCATGGGGAAGCTGTTTTGCTAGCTGATCTTGGCTCCACCTCCCTTATGTACTTGGTCAGTTTGTCATGGAATAAATGTGGGGGAATTTCCCTCTTCAGCTTCTTTCTCTTCTCCCACTCTTATCCCTCAATGAGGGAAAATGGCATCACTCTCAATGAAATGGGGTAACTCCTCCCCTATGTTTCTGCAGTCTGTCCCTTTGGGGGGAGGTCCATGAGAGTTATCAAGGGCAAAGCGTGGGGGATGGAAGCCCTTTGAAGGGTTTTCTCTGCAGAGGTCCGTTTATTTCTGAACATCACTAATGCAGATGCCAGTTTCATATCCTGCAAAAGCTTGCTGAGAGAGTGCGTCAGCAGAACTGGCATTGCATGTCTAGACAAAGAATTGATATTAGCATCACCAGCCAGTATCCAATCTGCTCACTCTTGTGTAAGTAAGCATTTGCTGTCTGTGCTCCGGGCATTTTGGGACTTTAAATGAAAACTTCTAAGACTAGACTTAGTTCCTTCAGCGGGCTCTTTGAAGAGTAGAAATCTCAAATTATCTTATTGAAGATTGTAAATTTTATTGATAGGTATGAAAGTCTCCTTTAAAAATATATTTAGCAGAATGGTTATGGTGAGTTTTCATTCTATTGTATCATTTAGGAAATATTTATTAAGCACCCACTGGGAGCCTACTCAGGGCTTTCTGCTAGGTTCTCTCTGTTAGTATATCAGTGAATGAAATAGCCAGGGCCTGCCTCGTAGAGTTTATAGCTTCATAGGGGAGACTGACCACAAACAAGAGTAACAGGATCTTTCTGTCTCAGTTTCTGCTGAGGCACCAAAGAACAAAGCAGTAGGTGTCAAGTTCCTTGGCTTTCTAAATTGAGGTGCCAATTGACTACCTCTGCAGGGCTTGCAGAAGGGTTACCTCAAAACTAGTTCTGCCAGTCTGTGCCATCCTCTTCCTCCAGGGCATTGAAGAGAAGACTTAGTGTTCTTGGAGGTCCAAGTGCTGGTAGGGAGGATTCCTGTA